>ML318276.1:0-37547 GCA_005239505.1 Nicotiana paniculata
CTAGAACTAAAATCTAAAAACTTAAAGTTAAAGCTAGGATCCAGTAAAAAGGTTGTTGATTATTCTCATATCATGTTATAATAAAACATGGGAAAACTAAAAGATAAGATGTATTCCAAGGATGAACAGATAAGAACTCTTAGTGAAGAACTTGGCAAAGTCAAACATGAATCAGATCGAACTTATAAATGGAATAAATCCTCTGATGCTCTGATATGGCTTCAAGAGAATCATAGTAGCAACAAGAGAGGGATTGGCTTTGGAAGTCAATTTCCCAAGTGGGATCCCAAAAACAAGTATCTCACTCTTCCTGAGAATAAAATCTGCACCCATTGTGGTAAGACTGGGCACTACAAATGTGAGTGTACTGCAAAAGAGCAGGCCAGTCGAAGAAATGAGAGGTTTGTATAAAGGAAAAATTGGCTACCAAATTGGGCCAGGAAAAATNCTGATTCTTTTTGTAGGTTCAAGTGAGAGAAGACAGCCAAATTTGGTATTTGGATAGTGGTTGCTCAAAGAATATGACTGGGAACGTGGAACAGTTCCTTTCACTTGAAAGTCTCAAAGGAGGAAATGTCTCCTTTGGAAACGGAAAGAAAGGTGAAATCATTGGGATTGGTAAGGTAGGTAAGGATGACACACAATCCATTGAACATGTGTATCTAATAGATGTCTTGAAATATATCCTGATCAATGTATCACAATTGTGTGACAGAGATAACATGGCTGCTTTTACTTCCACAAAATATTTTGTGATTAACCTGCTTACTGAAAAGATTATTTTGCAAGAATAAAGAATAAATAACATCTATGTCATAGACTTGTCCACACTGTCTGAAAATGAACTCACTTGCCTAAGTGTATTGGACAGTGATACCCTCCTATGGCACAAACGACTTGGTCATGCGAGTCTAACTCAGATTAACAAACTAGTCTCTAAGGACTTAGTGGTAGGACTTCCTAACATTAAGTTCAAGGAGGACAAAGTTTGAAAGGCATGTGCCAGGAGCAAGCAGGTAAGGTCCTCTTTCAAAAGGAAGAAAATAGTCAGTACCACCAGGACGTTGGAACTGGTTCATATGGATCTATGTGGTCCTATAAGAACTCTGAGTAGAGGTGGTAAGAGATATGTGATGGTGCTAGTTGATGATTATTCAAGGTTCGCTTGGACCTTATTCCTGGAATCTAAGGATGAAACATTTGATATGTTCACCTCATTTATGAAGAAAACTCAAAATCAATTAGGACATCAACTGCCATCAATAAGATCTAACCATGGTACTGAATTTGAGAATGCTAAGTTTGCTGAGTTCTGTGATGAACATGGTGTTAATCATAACTTTTCTGCTCCTAGAACCCCACAGCAAAATGGGGTTGTTGAAAGGAAAAAATAGAACTCTTGAAGACATGGCAAGAACCATGCTTCTATCTAGCAAACTACCTCACAGCTTCTGGGCTGAAGCAATAAACACTGCTTGTTACATAATCAATAGATGCATGACCAGACCTCTGGTAGAGAAAACTCCCTATGAATTACTTAAAAGGAGAAACATATCCCACTTTAGGGCTTTTGGATGCAAGTGTTTTGTACATAATAATGGCAAAGGTTCCCTAGGAAAAATTGACCCCATAAGTGATGAGGGAGTATTCTTGGGATATTCATCACATATCAAAGCTTATAAAGTGTATAATAAAAGAACTATGTGTGTAGAAGAAAGTATACATGTTGTCTTTGATGAAACTAACATTCTTGCTGAGAGACAGGAACCTGAAGATGAGGAGCTTGGACTGGTAAGAAGCAGTGATCACATTGAAGCAAGCATGGAAGGTGGAACAGGTGATGGACCAGGTTCAACTACCCCAAGCATCATGACAGGGGGAATTCAACATATGCAACCTGGCCCTGATCCTGCTCCACAGCAACAAGACACCATGGAATCGTCTAGGAATGAACAGCTGGTACTTAAACCACACAGATATCAGAGTTCTCACCCTCTTGAGAACATCATAACAGATTTGGCATCCGGAATCAAAACAAGATCATCCTTGAAAAATCTGTGTGCGTTTGATGCCTTTCTATCCATGATCGAACCAAAGAACATTGGGGAAGCCCTACAAGATGCTGATTGGGTAAATGCCATGCAAGAAGAGCTGAATCAGTTTGAAAGAAGTCAAGTATGCCACTTGGTACCCAGGCCACTAGATAGATCAGTGATTGGCACAAGTGGGTCTTCAGGATCAAGCTCGATGAGGATGGAACTGTTACAAGGAATAAGTCAAGATTAGTTGTTCAAGGGTATATTCAAGAAGAAGGAATTGACTATGATGAGACCTTTTCTCCAGTGGCAAGACTGGAGGCAATCAGACTTTTTATAGCATTTGTTGCACACATGGATTTACTCTTCATCAGATGGATGTTAAGAGTGCCTTTCTCAATGGCTATCTTAAGGAAGATGTATTTGTCAAGCAGCATACAGGTTTTGAAAGCAAGGAGTCACCTGACCACGTATACAAACTCGACAACACTCTATATGGTCTCAAACAAGCACCAAGAGCATGGTACGAACGATTATCAAAATTCCTGCTAGAACATGGGTACAAACGAGGCAAAATTGATAGTACCTTGTTCTTAAGGGAAAAGGGTAAGGATCTCCTGGTTGTGCAAATATATGTGGATGATATTATATTTGGGGCGACTTCCAAACATTGGGCAAGTAATTTGCTATGCTAATGGGAAGTGAGTTTGAGATGAGTATGATGGGCGAGCTAAACTTTTTCTTAGGCTTGCAAATTAAGAAAAAACCAAATAGAACAATGATCCACCAACAAAAATATATGAAAGAATTACTCAAGAAGTTTAAAATGGAAGACTCAAAAGAAATACACTCTCATAGCCACAGCTACAAAATTGGATGTGGATGAACCTGGTTCATCTGTTGATCAGAAGCTATATAGAGGGATGATTGAGTCTTTATTATATCTCACTGCCTGATATTGTGTTCAGCGTGGGATTGTGTGCTAGGTTTCAGGCAAATTCAAAGGAGTCCTACCTCACTACAGTAAAGAGAATTTTGAGATATTTGAAAGGCACCACTGATTTGTGCCTTTGGTATCCTAAAGGTAGTAATTTCGACCTTGTAGGATATGCTGATGCTGATTATACAGGATTCCTGGTTGACAGGAAAAGTACTTCAGGTATGGCTCACTTTCTGGGTTCATGACTAGTGTCTTGGGCTACCAAGAAAAAAAATTCAGTAGCTCTGTCTACTGCTGAGGCTGAATATGTGGTTGCAGCCTCATGTTGTGCCCAGTTGCTATGGATCAAACAACAACTCATGGATTTTAGTATTGATGTGGGATGCATTCCTATTTTTTGTGATAACACTAGTGCTGTTAGCATGGCGAAGAACCTGGTTCATCACAAAAGGACTAAGCACATAGATGTTAGGCACCATTTTCTAAGGGATAACTATGAAAAAGGAATGATCTCAATCGAATTTTTTCCTACTGATCATCAAATTGCTGATATATTCACTAAAGCACTTAGTAGGGAGCATTTTGGGAGAAACAGACTGGAATTAGGGATGATTAAGATCACCTGATCAAAAATATTATATAAAAAATAAATAAAAAATTTGGCTAGAAAATTTTAATTAGGTACTTAATCAGATTAATAATTTGTCAGCATCATGTCTTTATTTCCATAATCTTATGCCATGTATTAATATGATTCCCTGGATACTAATAATGTTTATCTATATTTGTAAATTGAGGCAATTTAAAAATTTCTAACAGGATGAACCTGGTTCATTCATGCCAATTCATCTGACTGACAAGTACGTACTCTTCTCCATATATTAATTCAATTACAGTCATACATGAGCAGGATTCTTTCCATAATTGGTTCAAATTCAAATACTTCATAATCACCCAAATTGAACCAGTTTCAAGAAGTCCAGTCTTCACTTAATTAGCCTAGGTTAGGGGGAAATTAAATGTCTAATCAAGTCAGTCCTTCGGCGATTAGACTCCTACTTGAGTACAAATTCTGCATGTTGAAATCTCCCAAGCCACATCTTATAAAAGGTCATCATTACTCTTCTCTTCATAAAGATACCTTCAAACCAAGTTCAACTCATACTACACAACCCAAAACTGATAACTCGCTTTTTCTTCCTAACAATACATAATAATGTCTTCACCACCACTAGCTTCTTCTTCTAATTCATCACCTAATCGTGATTATGATGGAGGACATTCTGAATCTGTCTCCAATTCTCCATGCATTTACAGTTCTCAATCACCAGAAATTTCATCAACCCCTGAAAATACACCCATTCCTGAACCCACTCCAAACCCTACTCCTCCCCCAAGAATCGTCGTGTCAAAGTTCTTGCCCGGAAATCTGTTTCTTCTGGGACTAGGGAACAATTCTTGGAGGATCTTATTAAAGCGGACAAAGGTACTAAGTCAGATTCGTCCAGTGAATCCTTTAAATCAGCCAATGAGGAAGACGCATCTGGTTCAACCAGTTCTGAAAAAGGTAATCTTGAAACAATTCTGAATTTACTTCTGCTGATAAAATATTCATGTTGGTTGGGTTTGTTATTGATATTGAAGTACCTGGAAGGTAGGGGATGGTAGAAAGGAAGAAATTCTTGAGAGAGAGGGAAAAGAAGTTGTGAGGGGATCTGGGGAGGATGGTACCACGGTGGTTATCTGTGGTACAATTCCTGAAACTGTTGGAGGAAACGTCATAGATTTAGGCGGAAGCATAGTTGAGGAAACTGTAGCAGTTCTTGCAAGTATGAAGAAAGGAACAGATGAACCTGGTTCATCTGGGGAAGAAACATTGGCTGACAGGTTGAAGAAACTAGGGGATTCATATAACCCTAAGAAAAGAATGACTCAGAAGCCCAAGAAGGCAACTCACCAAGTTCCTTCAAAGAAAAGAAAAATTTCTGAAGTTGCTGATGTTCCTACTCCAAAAGTAAGAGCTACTCATAGCACTGTGAGAGATGAAGAAGATAAATT
This sequence comes from Nicotiana paniculata, assembly GCA_005239505.1. NCBI lineage: Eukaryota > Viridiplantae > Streptophyta > Magnoliopsida > Solanales > Solanaceae > Nicotiana > Nicotiana paniculata. Next base: position 5,035 of record ML318276.1, read on the forward strand.
GGAAAAGGCTCTGAAAGAGAGGAAGAAGAAGAGGGCAGCAAAAGGAAAAGCAAAAGTTAGAGAGCCTGTTGAGGCTATTGAGATTGAAGAGACGAAGTTGGACCTGGTCCAACAGGAGGAGCAGCCTGCTTCAGGTGTGGCTGAGACACCAAAACCCACAAAGGCTAAGGCTTCTTCAAAGAAGTCAGTTAGAAGGTCTGTCACACCAACAAGATCTATTAAGAGGACCAGGTCCAAGCCAAAGAAAGTGAAAATTGTTGAGAAAGAGGATGATGATGCAGACTGGAGTGGAGAGGAGGAGAAGAAAATAAGAGAGGTGACTGACAGAGTTACCATGTTTGGAAAGAGAACAATACTGAAGGGTAAGCTTGTGAAGGATCAAGAGGATCCTGGAAGGCAATATATGCTGGAAACTCTAGAGGTGCAGGGCTGGAAGGACACGGTCCTTCGCATGGAAAGCAGGATGTCAAGGGTTGAGTTGGTAGAATTCATGGGAAATGCCATTGTTAAGGAAGGTAGGGTCACCTCCATGGTCAAAGGAATTTGAAGTTTCCTTTGATGCTAAAGAACTGGGTGTTATTCTGAACATACCAGCTGAGGGCTATGAGGACTACACAAGGCAAAGATGGCCTTGTCTAGATGGGATGGCCTCAACAATCAACATCACCAGATTCTTCAGTGATAGTGAGAAGGAGATTGAACCCAGGCCGGTTTACAAGAGTGAAATGAAGCCAGATCACACGATACTCTTTGAGTTCATCATCAAGTTCCTACTTCCTAGACAAGAAAAAAGGCACATTACAAATTATATGGATCTTACCTTGATGGAGGGCTTGTACAGGGGAAATCAAATAAATTCACCGGCTTTTATCATCCAACTCTTGGACAGAGTTGTGAATGGAACCAAAGCACACACAATTCCATATGGCTTCATTCTGACAGCAGTGATTGCACATTTTGGGGTTCCAGTGAAGAAGACTGAGATGGCTACTGACAAAGACTATTTTGGGAAGGAAACTTTGATGAACCTGGTTCATCTAGGAAGAAACCAGTCAACAGCAAAGTTAGAACTCTGGTGCAGGAAAATGAGATTAAGGATATGGAGATCCTTTATTTGAAGTCTCGTGTGATTGAGGATGAAGCTGAGCGGGATGCTCTTGGGGCTGAATTAGAAAAGGAGAAAGAAAAGAATAAGGGTGTTCTTTAGTAGATTCTTTCTCTCCTACAATCCAAGACCACAACCTCCTCTGCACCTTCCCATCCTTAGGCTTTCCAGAGCTTCCAAAACCCCTCTCTAGACCAGTTGTTCGGTTTCAGTTATTTTTACTCTATTTTTTTCTCATGGTTGGTTTGTTTTTATTTTTCTGTATGGTGGTTGATAATCGTTCCTAATCAATGAAGTTTACTTCTAGTTATTGACTTATCTCAATTTCTTAGTTAGCTAACATTTATTGGCTTCTTGTGTTGATTAATCATGCTTTGCACCTGCAGTTGCCTCAATGGCCATGAGTAATAATTAATAAATCTGGTAAGTGTATCATTTTGCAAACTTTTCGATGATGCCAAAAGGGGGGAGATATGTGCTGAACTTTCTCAAAAAAAAATTCAAAGTGATATTTATAACCTAATGAACCTGGATTCTCTATGATTAATGCTTAAAACCATACAAAGTGTTTGAAGTGTATACATGATTAAGCACAGAGTTTGTCATTATCAAAACGGGGGAATTTGTTGACCCATGTCACTGCATAGTTTTGAAGATTGACAAATGGCTGACCAGTTGAACCAGGTCCATCAGAGCACACATCTTGAACTGAATAGCTGGCACATGAACCGTATATGCATAGGAGATGTTTGTGAATTGAAATATCAATGAACCAAGAGATTGTCTCCTAATGCGAAAAGGTTGCAAACTGATCTGATCAATTGAAGTCGAATTCAGCAAGGAAAGTAACAAAATAAAGGAAGTTGATTTTGGTTCGAATTGGTTCACCCAGGTAGAGTTGAACTTGAATTGAAAGACAAGCTCAACGACTGACTCTATAAATACTTGATGTATTTCTGCTGGAATTCCGCACGCACAATAGCTGAAGTGAATCAAAAGTCTGAAAGCAAAGTTCCCAGAGTTAATTTGCTAGCAGAGTCATTGTGCGATTAAAAGGCTACAGTTCAACTAGATGAACCAGTTCCATCTGATCAATTATTGAGTCTAGTTGATTATAGTAGGAGTTTTTAATATTGTATCTTTCAGCTTTCATAGAAGCAACTGCAATAGGTACGCATTGTTCAATTTAGAGTTAACTTGAGGCTTGTAGAAATTAGCTAGGGGCTAGTTACTACAAAGGGATTAGAGTTAGTCCCAGGATTACCAAAGAGTTTATTTTGTAAGTCCGTTTGGCTCAGAGTTTTTGGTGAAGAGTTTAAGCAAATCCTACTGAGGAGTAGGTCGTGGTTTTTCACCTTTTGACCCATGTGTTTTCCACGTAAAAATCTCCGTGTCTTTAATTTACTGCTTTTAATATTCCGCTACAGTAGAAGTAAGTACATCAAGAAGAACTAGGTTCTTCTATTGAGACAGCACTCGAAAATTGGGTACCACACAAAGTAACCTATCTTCTTGTGTGGTATTGACATCTAAAATATCATAATCGTCTATGGGAGCCTGGAGGAGTAGTGGGGACGTGAGCATTATGTGGTCGACGACGGCGGACTGTGTAAGGGAGGCGGCGAAAGAGGTGTTAGGGGCCTCGTTTGGCTACTCTGGTGGGAACAAAGGCGACTGGTGGTGGAATGAAGTGGTTCAAGGTAAAGTGGAAGTGAAGATGGCGGTATACCTGAAGTTAGTAGGGAGCACTGGCGAGGAGGAGAGGAGAGAAAACAATGAGAGGTATAAGGTTGCTAAGAAGGAGGCGAAACTGGCGCTCAAGGAGGCTAAGATTGAAGCTTTTGCTTGACTGTACGAGGAACTGAGGGACAAAGGCAGGGAAAGGAAGTTACTCCGGCTGGACAAGGGAGAGAGAGGAAGGCTCGGGATCTGGACCAAGTGAGGAGCATCAATGATAAGGATGGTAGAGTATTGATGGGGGAGGACCAGATTAAGCGGAGATGGCAGACCTACTTTCATAAGCTTCTAAATGAAGAAGGGGATCGATATATTGTACTGGATGCATCGGGGCATTCCAAGAGTCACCATGACTTTAGGTATTGTATGCGCATCAAGTTTGCAGAGGTCATGGAGGCTATGCGTAAGATGAGTACGGTCAGAGTTACCAGGCTAGACGAATTTTCGGAAAAATTTTGGAGGTGTGTGGGTAGAGCAAGTTCGGAGTGGCTGACTGTGCCATTTAATGTTATTTTCAGGACTAAGAAGATGCCGAAGGATTGAAGATGGAGTAAAGTGGTTCTGTTGTACAAGAACAAAGGTGATATCCAAGTTGTAACAACTATAAGGGTATCAAGTTAATGAGTCATACCATGAAAGTCTGGGAGAGGGTGGTAGAAGTGAGGGTGAGGAGGACCGTGTCTATTTCGGACAACTAGTTCGGGTTCATGTAGGGGCGTTCTACTATGGAAAATATCCCCTTTATTAGGATATTGGTGGAACAGTACATGGATAGGAAGAAGGATCTCCACATGGTGTTTATTGATATGGAGAAAGCGTATAATAAGGTTCCTAGAGAGGTTCTCTGGAGATGCATGAAGGCAAAAGGTGTGTTGGTTGCTTGCATTGGAGTGATCAAGGACATGTATGATGGAGCTAAGACTCGGGTTAGGAAAGTAGGAGGCGACTCGGAGCATTTTTCGGTTGTTATGGGGTTACACCAAGGATCTGCGCGCAACTCATTCTTATTTGTCCTGGTAATGGATGCACTAACACATCATATTCAAGGGGAAGTGCCATGTTGTATGTTATTTGCTGACGACATAGTTCTGATTGATGAGACGTGAGGTGGCATCAACGAGAGGTTGGAGGCTAAGAGACAGGACCTTGAGTCTAAAGGTTTCAGGTTGAGCAGGACTAAGACGGAATACCTAGAGTGCAAGTTCAGCATCGAGTCGACGGATGCGGGATTGGACGTGAGGCTTGGATCATAGGTCATCCCAAAGAAGGGTGGTTTCATGTACCTTGGGTCGGCCATATAGAGGGATAATAAGATTGATGAAGGTGTCACACACCGTATAGGGGTGGGATGGATGAAGTGGAGGTTAGCGTCTGGAGTCCTGTGTGACAAGAGAGTGCCACCATTACTTAAAGGTAAGTTTTATAGAGCGGTGGTTAGACCTGCTATATTGTATGGGGCTGAGTGTTTGTCATTTAAGAACTCACTTATCCAGGAGATGAAAGTAGCAGAAATGAGGATGTTGAGGTAGATGTGCGGGAATACTAAGATAGATAAGATTAGGAATGAGGATATTCGGAGAAGGTGGGAGTGAACCCCCATGGATAACAAGCTGCAGGAAGCAAGGCTCAGAGGGTTCAGACACATTCAGAGGAGAAGCCCAGATGCCCCAGTAAGGAGGTGCGAGCGGCTGGCTTTGGCGGGTGCGAGGAGAGGTAGAGGGAGGCCTAAGAAGTATTGCGGAGAGGTGATTAGGCAGGTCATGACGAGGCTTCAGATTACCGAGGACATGGCCTTAGACAGGAAGATGTGGAAGTCGAGCATTAAGGTAGTAGGTTAGGAGGTAGTTGTGCATATTTCTATGGCACACCAGAGTGAGGCTAGTCTGTTAGGATTTCGTCTTAGACTGCTCGTGGTTAATATTGAGATTACATTACTCCTTCGTTCTTCTTAGTGTCGGGCTTTATTTACTAGTTATTATTTTCTTTTCATCTATGTTCTTGTGATACTGTTTTTCTTTCTGTGATTACTATTGTTGGTACTGATATATTGTCTTTTTTCGTCTGCTTGAGACGAGGGTCTATCGGAAACAACATCTCTACCCCTTGGGGTAGGGGTAAGGTCTGCGTACACACTACTCTCCTCATACCCCACTAGTGGAATTTCACTGGGTCGTTGTTGTTGTTGTAAAAAGGTTAAGGACCCATTTGTCCATAGATTTTCTTTTTCTTTTTTTTCCAGAAATTTTTTAATAAACGTGATTGTCCATGAAATTTTGCATGTTTTTGGAGATTTTTTGAAAATGATTTTTTTTTTTTAAATTTTCAGAATATTTTTCCTCACTCACAAAACTGCACCACTTTTTAAAGTGAAATGCATGTCCAAACATAATTTCAAATTCTAAATTCCATTTTTCAATTTAACTCCAAATACTATATTTTTTCAAAACTTAACGCCTACTAAAACCAATTTTATTTGAAATGCTCTCTAAATGACAAATTTTTGATTTTCACATATTGATTTATAATTAAATAATGTTTCAATATTTACAAATGTTATTAGCTTGAAGTATGTACAATAAAAGAAATATAAATTGTTTGAATTCTGTTAGTATTTATTTATATTATATTGAAAAGATGCCAGTCAAACTTGATATTAAGTCAAGTGTTGTATTGAGAACTAGTTATTTGACACTTTTAGGATTTAGACAAACCGAATAAGGATTAAGACAAAGATTTTAACATAGATATCTTCAAATTTTGATTTAAAAAAGATTTTTGGCAAATTTAATAAGGATTAAGACAGATTTTGAATTGAAAATATCTCGTAAAGAAGAGTTTTGAGATATTTTAAGAAAAAGTTCATTCTACTTTCTTTAAAATGGCTTAATTGAAATTCACCTATTAAAAAATCATTTGGATATTTTGATATCCGATTAAAGTGGGTTTAGAATTTAGTTTAATAATAACTTTTTAATTTCAAAGGATAAAGAAAGAAAACACGTGGATAGGATCCTTTTAGGACAACACTAGAATATACCTAGTGTATGGGTCAAAATCTGTCCTAGAATATAAAAAATAAGATAGCATTAAAGAAAGAATTCTCGAGCCTTCATTAGTCGAGATGGACCAGGAAGCAGCGAGACTTATAGCCGACGAGAGCCGTGGTCGAATGTCAATAATGGTCGAGGTCAAGCACCGTTGATGAAGAAATAGGATATTAAAGAGAATATTCTATTGGTTATTCTCTTGACTTGTACTATTAGGGTTTACTAGAAATATGTCTCATATAAATAGAAAAAGAGACAATGATATGAGGCATGTGATATTCATTTTTAAGAACAGACTTTGACAAAAGATTCTCTCTCTCTCTCTCTCTCTCTCTCTCTCTCTCTCTCTCTCTCTCTCTCTTTCTTACTAAGATACAAACACTACCTTTTCACCAAGATTCTTGTCTATATTATTGTTTATCCTAAAATTCAAACAACAATTAAACTTATATTATGGTTTTAAGGATATGTGATTTCGTCCAATACCAATTGATAAACGAGCAAATAAATGACTGAATTAGACTGTAAAATAAATCAAACCAGTGCACAAGCAAAGCCTCGACCTCGAATTGAAGTAACCTCGAGGTGATATTGTAAGAACAGTAAAGGACGAGCAACTCAAATGAACAGTAAGTAAAGTGAATAGCAAGAAAGAAACGATTGTATATATTTTTCTCAGTGAGATATGCTGATTACAAATGAATGGAATTCCTCTTTATATAGTAGAGGAATCCTAATTAAGGTATAATTCTAATTATAATAGTAAATCGCATAAACAACTAATTAAACGTTACTGATTTAATCCGTTCCGAGATTCACGCCATGATCCTCGACCAATCACGGACATCCCGCCTTTTTTGTCATAAAGTTATCCCGATATTGCTAGAAGACTGTCTTTTCTAGCCTCGATTGATATCAACCTCGATCTAGAAAGAGGCTTCGATTTTGGACTCGTCGTCTCAGCTCCTCAATGCTACATCTGTGTCTCGATCAAATAGTAAATCGGGTAATCCCGATTTATATCGTATACAGATAGTCCCCTCGTTTCTTAGTGTATAATGATAAGAAACGATTTGAGCCTCGATTTTCTTATGACCTCGGTAAATAGTGATGTCATCCTCGTGACATAAGTGATGGAAGTGACCAAGACGTCCCGTCGGTACAGTTCTCCAAACCATTAATGCGGTTCAGTGGGCGGTCGGCCACTAGCGTCGTCGAACCGTCACCATAATTTGATAAATATGGACTCTTGTGTTGAATCAAAACTTTACTTTCATCTTCATCAATTCTCCTAAGTTCTTAACTCTCTCTACCTCTTCTCTTTCATCTCTCCTTGAGCCAACTTTGTTAGTTTCAAATCACCAGAACTCAACACTTTCCCCTTTCTTCTACTCGTATCGATGGTGAAAACTTCGAAAACCATTCCACAAAAAGAAAAGGCTTCTTCTTCTTCTTCTTCTTCACGGCCGGCCGGTGATAAAATGCTGGTGGAACTGCTCCCTAGTGAGTATGTTCCTGGCCCATGTGTTCTAAAGTCCGACTTCAAAATTGAGAACCCTCCATCGATACCTGGATGATGCGAGCACGTATCACAATATATCTGCTCGATAACAGCGGGATATCTCGAGGACGTTAAAAGGGATTGCAACTGGGGAGACGAAGTTGTTGTACAAATCCCTTCTCCTAAAGAAAGTATCACCACCCACGTGGAGGGGTTTCTAAGTGTTTATACTTACCCTTTCACGTTGGGTCCCCTCGATCCAGTTATCATAGATTTTTGTAAAAGGTACCAAGTGACCCTCGGCCAAGTTCACCTCTCTTTCTGGCGCATCGTGATCATGCTCCGATTCTTTTACAGCAAGATCGAGGGGCATCCGTTCACTCTCAACACCTCATAAGGTTATACTGCCCCCGAATCTTTTGAGGGTTGATCAAACTGCAACACCAAGTGACCAAGGAGTTGTTCTCGAGTATCGACGAGGACAAGGACTGGGGGTGGATGAGTTGGTTTGTTCGGGTAAGGACCTGTGACCTCATCCCAAAGAAAGAAATTCCATTCCCCGAGAGGTGGAACTCTGAGCGTATGTAATAGTTACTCATCAGTTTCCATGATCCTACTTTTTTCTTTATTTAACATCTTCATTTATCATGCAATGGCTTCTTGGATACCTCGAGCGGTTCCTGACCTCGAGGACTTGGTTCAGAAGTTGTCCTCGACCTCCTCTTATGCTGAGCGCTGTTGGCATGACTTGGAAAAAGGCAAATGGGAGGCAAAGAACCTCAGTGAGTTTTTCTTCCTTATTTTTGAGGTGTCGATCATATTCCTTTTCCTTACTCAGTTTCTTTTTGTGCATGTCTGAACAAGGACTCGGTTTTGAGGTCTCCGAGTAGCGAGGAAGAGACTAAGTCCCCAATTTCGAAATCGGGGAAAGACAATAAGAGGAAGAGGGCCTCGTCGTTTGAGGACCCCAAAGCCAAAATCACTCCAGCTCGAAGGACCAGAAGAAAAAGCATTACTCTCACCACGGATTCGGTCCAAAGACTAAGATAAGAAGAAGATGAAGAAGAGGGCGATGACTCGGCGTTGGTGATTCGACCAAGGAAGAACGCGAGACCGCCAAGTCCCCTAAGTCGTTGGTGGATGCCGAGACCCTGCCTTGTGAGGAGGAATTTTCAAAGAAAGATTCGAGCAAGGCCCCCGAATCACCCGAGGTCGAGATCATACCTCGAGCAACGACCATACCAGAGGGGGCTGGTTCTGAAACCCCCATAGTTGAACAGAGCACCCCGAGCAACCCGCTCGGGGCAGTGACAGTAGGCCATTCGCCTTCTCTGTCGGCCTTCTCTAAAGAGACAATAAGAGATACTCGGGACATGAGGACCCTCGAGATAGGCGGAGTCCCCAGTGAAGAGGATCCCTTTCGGGATTGTTTTACTGGGGTCGATGATGCCTCTGGCCTCAATGAAGCGGCTATCCCCTTTGAAGAGGCCCAATGCCTTCTATCTCGAGTAAGTATTAATTGCCGTTGTTGTAATTCCCCTTTTCTTTTCCTTCCTTCAAACTAACTTATATTTTCCTTCTCATATAGGTTTTTTCCAAGTCTCGGGCCGACCTGAATCAATATGAGGCTGAGCTCCAAAAGATTTCGGAGGAGAGTAATGCTCTCAAGCTCCTCTTTGAGCAGAAGGACAAAGAGCTCAGGGACCTCCGAGCTGAATTGTCAAAGGCCCATAAGGAGGAGACCGAGCTGAACGAACAGGTAACTGTTCTTTTGTAAAAATACGGGCTCAATCCAAGGGTGGAGGCTAATGTTTCAATGTCTCAGTTGCAAAAAAATTGAAAGGATCTAGCTGTTTCGGGGGGAGGTTGACCAAGTTAAAGCTGACTGCCATTGGTGGAAGGAGGGCGTGGACTGCCTTACTGCAGAAAAAAAAAGTTGCTTTAGCCCAGCTGTCATCGTTCGAGGCCTAACTTCGGAGTACTAGGGAGAAGTGCTCGGCTCAGTCCAGAAGGATCGAGGAGCTTGAGGACGAACTAGCTAAGGCCCAAACTGAAGCAGGAAAAAATGAAGGCCAAAGCCGATAAGTCGGTGGCTATATACCTGGATGACGCCGAGGTTGCCCAAAATCAGCTGAGGGAGGCTACTGACCGAGCACAATGGACCGCTGAGCTGGGTAAGTGCCAATCTCGGAGGGAGACCCTCGAGGAGATTCATGCTCGAGGCTTCGACCTGTCTGAGGAGATAACTCAAGCTAAGATGCATAAAGCTAGTGCCGGGTAACTAGCCTCTTCCGACAATGTTGATGATGATGAAGGCAACAGGAGGGACCTAAGGAGGAGGATGCCCCCGAGGAAGGAGTCTCCCCCGAGCATAGCTAGGACTTATATTTTTTTTCTTTCTTTTGTATAGGACATTTGTCGGTCTTTTGTACATATTTTTGTTCAAGTATATATAAAAAAATACTTCCCTTTTGAATCCCTTCTCGAATTTTGTCTTCAAGCTTGCTTTGTGCTTTGTAAAATTTTAACATGCTTTATGCCTTAAATAATATGTTTGAGACTTCGGATTTGGGGCACTTGACCGAAGTCACAATAATACTGCTTTTATAGCCGAGTTCGAATAAAACTCGAACTAGAAGCAATAGAACCCTTAGATTTGTATGAGAACGGATTCTCGAACCGTAGTCGAGCAAGTTTTTACTCAAGCTCGAAGTAGTGGAACCCTTAGGTTTGAATTGGTGAGAAAGTGCTCTCGAACTCTGAAATGTAATGGCCCTTAGGCTCTTTGAACTGGGTCGAATGGTCTTAAGAGAATGTCTTTCTTCCCCTTTTTCGGCTTAAAGACTTTAAAAAAAAAAATTATGCCTTAGCATGAATTTTTTACCCATTGAGTTTTTGAGGGACAAGTTTGTATTTGAATAATTTGATACCTCTTACGGTTTTCGAGGGCTGATATTATTGAATCCCATTGATTATTTTGCCGAGGGTATCCTTTTTAAACTGGTTTTCAAAGAGTTAGAAGTCATGTTTTTATTATGGGATTCGGATGTCTCCGAGTCGCGTTAATTTGTCCGTAGCCTTTAGGTATGCCTCTTGGGCTTATTTGCCAATAATACTTCGAACTTGTTCGAAGTGTTAGTCCCCGAGAATGATGCCTTGGCCTATAATTCGAGGGTTGCCTCTTTGAGTTCTTATAGTTTCGAGTTTAGATAATTCGAACATGTTGATTTTCGATGGCAGTACCCGAGTATGGGGTTGATCGTTCGAGGTGTAGTTGCACTTTTTCCCTTGAGCCATTTTTCATGAAAATCATAAGTACGGAGCTTATAAAGTTGAATTTTTTTGTTGAGGCACAAGATATCTTAAGGAAAAGTACTTCTTTGAATAGTTCATGCATGCGTACATGTTTTTCCATTGGCGCTCGACTAATCTATACGAACAGGGTTTGAAATGAAGTATTTTCCTTGAAAATATAAAATCCGAGGGTGATGCTCCCCAGCATTCGAGGTTGATTGTAAGGAGACCTCGGATACTCTAAGTCAGCACGAACAATAGTTTCCTTGTTAAAAACCTTGCCGGAAAAATCCATTTGGGATAAAAACCGGTCGAAGGGAAAAAGAGTGCAACACGTGCTTTAGGGTCCTAATATCCTTCTGCTTGATGATAACTTTGATACCTTTGCTCAGACACCTGAAAATAAGTTAGTGTAAAATTAAATGAAAAAGGAGAAGGTCACCTTAACAATAATATTGCTTGAGGAGTGAGACACTCCAATTATTTGGTAGCTGCTCGCCGTTTATCGTGCCTATACCTTTCGATGTGTTGTTTTTTCTCGGCCATTCGGATTAGGGTGGCTGCTTGTTTTTCATCTAACAGTTCGAGGCTAGTATTCACAGCCTCGTGATTTGATTCTTCCGTTGTATATCAAAATCTGGCATTTGGTTCCCCGACTTCGATTGGAATCAAGGATTCAGAGCCATATACTAAGGAGAACGGGGTTTTCCCCGTAATGGACTTCGATGTTGTTCGATATGCCCAAAGGACTTCGGGTAGGATTTCTCTGTATTTTTCCTTGGCGTCGTTAAACCTTTTCTTTAGATTTTGAATGATGGTTTTGTTTGTTGATTCGACCTGTTCGTTTCCGCTTGGATGATACGGTGTCGATAAGTTCCTTTTTATTTTGTGCTCTTCGAGAAACTTTGTTACCTTGCTGCCGATGAGTTGTTTTCCGTTGTCGCATACAATTTCGGCAAGTATCCCGAATCGGCATATGATGTGATCCCATTTAAAGTCTATAACTTCTTTTTCTCTGAATTTCTCGAAGGCCTGTGCTTCAACCTATTTAGAGAAATAGTCATTCATAAACAAAATGAATTTAGCTTTACTTGGGGCCGATGGCAGAGGGCCGACGATATCCAATCCCCATTCCATAAATGGCCATGGGGATAGGACCGAATGAAGTTGTTCTCCGGGCTGGTGGATCATTGGTGCATAACTTTGACATTTATCACATTTTTGAACAAATTATTTAGTGTCCTTTTCCATACTATCCCAATAGTATCCTGCTCTGATGATTTTGTGAACTAGTGATTCGGCACCGGACTGGTTCCCACAAGTACCTTCGTGAACTTCTCGTAGGACATAATCGGTGTCCCCTGGTCCCAAGCAAACTGCTAATGGTCCGTCGAACGTCCTCCTGTACAATGTTCCATCCTCAGCCAACGTGAATCGAGCAGCTTTCATTCCTAGAGCCCTCGATTGTTTAGGTTCCGATGGGAGCTTTTCGTTTTTCAAATACTCGATATATTTATTCCTACAATCCCAAGTTAAGCTTGTGGAGTTTATCTCAGCATGACCTTCTTCGATTACGGATTTTGAGAGTTAAACGACAGTCCCCAAGATGATTTCTTCATCCTCGACTGATGATCCCAAATTTGCAAGGGCATCGATTTCACTGTTTTTTCTTGAGATACATGTTGCAAAGTCCATTCTTTAAAACGGTGTAAAGTCACCTACAGCTTATCCAAATACTTTTGCATTCAATCCTCTCGAACCTCGAAGGTTCTGTTCACTTGGTTTACTACCAGTAGGGAGTCGCATTTGGTTTCGATGACTTCTGCTCCCAAGCTCTTAGCTAGTTCTAGACCTGCAATCATGGCCTCGTACTCGGCCTCATTGCCAGTCAGCTTGGAAGTTTTAATAGATTGCCTAATTGTATTGACGGTGCACGGCTTTAAAATGATGCCTAGACCGGACCCCTTCACATTCGAAGCGCCGTCTGTAAAAAGGGTTCACACCCCCGATGATATAACCGATTTTAAAAAAAGTTCCTTTTTGACTTCTGGTACGAGGGTTGGCATGAAGTTGTCTATGAAGTATGCCAAAATTTGAGACTTGATGGTTGTTCGGGGTTAATATTCGATATCATACCCACTGAGTTCGACGACCCATTTGACCAATCGGCCCAATAGTTCGGGCTTATGTAAAACATTACGAAGTGGGTACGTGGTTAATACACATACTGGGTAACATTTATATATGGTTTTAGCTTCCTAGAGGCACTTATTAGAGAAAGTGTTAATTTTTCTAAGTGTGGATATCTAGTTTTTGCTCCTCTTAGAGTTCGACTTACATAATAAACAGGAAATTGAGTAACTTGCTCCTCTCGAACTAGGATACCACTTACCGCGATTTCCGAGATAGCTAGTATAAGTAGAGCTTTTCATTTGCCTTTGGAGTATGAAGCAACGGTGGGCTCGAGAGGTATCGTTTCAATTCCTCTAACGCCTGTTGGCATTCCGTGGTCCAGGTGAAATTGTTCTTCTTTTTTAGTAGTGAGAATAACCTATGGCTCCGATCTGACGATCTCGAGATAAATCGACCAATAGCAGTCATCCGCCCCGTCAGCCTTTGTATGACTTTAACACTGTCCACGATGGTGATGTCTTCGATAGCCTTGATTTTATCGGGTTTGATCTCGATCCCCCTATTTGATACCATGAAGACAAGGAACTTCCCCGATCCGACCCCGAAAGCACATTTCTCGGGGTTGAGCTTCATGTTGTATTTTCTCAATATCCTGAACGTAACCTGCAAATATATCAAATGGTCCTCTGCGCTCAGGGACTTATCTAGCATATCATCGATATATACTTCCATTGACTTACCTATCTTTCTTCAAACATTTTATTTACTAGGCGTTGGTAGGTAGCCCCTGAATTTTTTAGGCTAAAAGGCATTACGTTATAGCAATATGTTCCATACTTAGTGATGAATGAAGTCTTTTCTTGATCTTCGGGGTTTATTTGGATTTGACTGTACCTGGAATAGGCGTTGAGAAAACTAAGGATCTCGTGGACGGACATGGTGTCGATCATACAATCGATGTTAGGCAGAGGAAAATAATCTTTGGGGCATGCTTTGTTCAAATCCTTATAATCTACACACATCCTAAGTTTGTTCCCCTTCTTAGGGACTACGACTACATTTTCTAACCATTTAGGATATTTCACTTCTCGGATGAATCCTATTTTGAGAAGTTTAGTTACCTCGTCCTTGATGAATGTGTTCTTTACCTCAGACTGGGTCCTTCTCTTTTGTTTCACTGGCCTGAGTTTTGGGTCCAGACTCAATCGATGTGTCGTTATCTCTAGCAGGATCCCTGTCATGTCTAAGTGAGACCAAGCAAAACAGTCTATGTTATCAATAATAAATTTAATGAGTTTTTTCTGAATTCGGGGGTTAACCCCATTCCCAGGTATACCTTTCGCTCGGGCAGGTACTCGATCAATATAACTTGTTCCAACTCCTCGACTGTTGATTTGGTGGAATCGGAATCTTCGGAAACAATGAAGGTTCGAGGGGTCCAATAATCTTCAGCTTCTTCTTCCTCTATTTCCTGTTTCCCTAATTCAATCGAGGCTTGTGGCTGTGATTGTTATTTGGCCTCCTGTTTTCCTTTGATGCCCGATCCCTTCAATGTTGACAATGTTGATATCGGTATTACCTCATGTACGGCGAACATTTCCTTTTCAACATGCTGCTCCTCATATACTCTTTTCACCCCGTCCGGCGTTAGGAATTTCATCATCTGGTGGAGAGTCGAAGGGACTGCCCTCATATTGTGAATCCAAGGCCTCCCGAGTAGGGCGTTGTACTTCATGTCGCCCTCGATTACATGGAACTTGGTTTCTTAGATAGCTCCAGCCATGTTCACCAGTAGGATGATCTCTTCTTTAGTTGTTCCACTGGCCATACTGAAACCGTTCAAGACCCGAGTTGCGGGCACGATTTTGTCCTGTTGACCGAGCTGCTCCACAACCCTCGATCAGATGATATTTTCTGAGCCACCTGGATCCACTAAAACACGCTTAACTTGAACTTTATTTAATAAGATAGAAATTACCATAGCATCGTTGTGAGGTTAAAAAATTCCTTCTACTTCCTCGTCGTTGGATGATGCCTTCTGGAACATAATCTTGGGTCCGTTTTCCCCTTGTAATTGATACCTTAGTGCGTTTGAATACGGTCCCTTGTGGAATATCGACCCCACCGACGATCATATGGATTACATGTTGTGCTCCTCCTGTTCGTTTTTCCTGTTGGCGTCCCTTTCTCTGAAATGATTCTTGGCTCGATCACTAAGGAACTCTCGAAGGTGGCCCTCGTTAAATAGATGGGCTACCTCCTCTCTTAGTTTCCTACAATCCATGGTTCTGTGGCCATGCGTGCCTTGATACTTACACGTCAAATTGAGGTTTTTTTGGGAAAGATCGGTCTATATGTTCGTGGTCTATCTAGTGTCTTTGATTCTTCCAATTGCCGATACAATGCTTGATGCATCGACATTAAAATTATTCTCTGACAACCGAGGTGCCTCTGTAGGATCGGAATACTTATCAAAGCCACTTTTTCTCATAAGTCCCCGAGCATTTTATCCTCGATCACTTCTTCGATCATTTCGGGAGGAATTGCGTCCTGGGCCGCTGTTCCTGCGATTTGCGATGTATGGTTGGTATCGGTCTTTGTTCGATCGAGGCTCCCCTATCGACGTCCCTCTGATTTTTGGCTGCGGACCTGTCCGGATATACTGAACCAGAAGAAGTTCCTAATTGGTCATCTTCGACCCTGATCTTCGATTGGTACCGATTACGTACATCGGCCCAGGTCACCGCAGGATATTCGATCAAATTATGCTTCAGTTGACATGATGCTATCGAACTTCGTTCATTCAAACTCTGAGTGAAAGCTTGAACGTCCCAATCATCTGTAACCGGTGGCAACTCCATGCGTTCCATTTAAAATCGGGACACGAACTCCCTCAACATTTCATTATCCTTCTGTTTTACTTTGAAAAGATCTGATTTCCTTGTCGTAACCTTTATGCCCCGGCAAATGAGTCAATGGAATTTGGCGGTAGATTTTGGTACCAAATCATTGCCCCTTTCGATAGAGTCTCTCCGATTTTCTTCAATAAAATAGATTCGATCTTATCATATTCCAAATCGTTACCCTTGATGGCGCATGTGTAGGAGGTGACATGCTCGTTGGGATCGGTGGTCCCATTGTACTTAGGTATATCTGGCATACAAAACTTTTCTGGAATGGGTTTCGGAGTCGCACTTGGAGGAAACGACTTCTGTACAAATTTCTTTGAATCCATCCCTTTCAAAATTGACGGTGCCCCTGGTATCTGATCAACTCGGGAGTTGTATCTTTCCATTTTCTTATCATTAGCTTCAATTTTCTTCTCTCCCGACTCAATTCTTTTGGTGAGGTCCTCAAGCATTTTCCTTTTTGCAGGATCGGTCCCCTATTCATTATTATTCGACCTCTCTGGTACTAGCTCGGTACGGCGGGTGGCTTTTGGTTCGACCCCACTCGGAACTTCCTGAACATGTAAGGAATCGCCTTGCTAAATTGCAAAATTCCACACGGTCCTCGGTTGAAGGAAGCTCGAATGTAGATGGACAGTTAGACATATATTTTCGGATACAATCATTGAACCGAAAGAATTAGAGGCCACAAGGTCAAATATTGAAGAACTAGAAACTATCATAGACTTTCTTGATAGGAAGGTTTACGTCGGTAAAGACTCGACCTCGAACTTAAAGGTAAGTTGATTGAATTATTACATGCTAACGCAAATTGCTTTGCTTGCCCCATGCTAACACAACAGGTATACAACCGGAGTTAATGGCTTGTATGTTCAATATTGACCCCCGCTATAATTCAGTCAAGCCAAAGAAGAAATCGAAGTCAAATAATAAAAGATGAAGTTACCAAACTTCGATAGGTCGGTTTCCTCCGTAAAGTCAAATCATCTGGACTCGCTAGCTAACAACAACCCATCATTGCTCGAGGAGAAAGATGATCGTTGGTATACCAAATTGTCTCAGAAGTTTCAGTAAATGCAATCTTAATTCAAGAAGATAGATGTACACAATCTCCTATATATAATAAAATATTCTGAGACACCAAAACTAGACATCTACGTTTTGAGAAGTTGGCATTCAGCTACTCTAAATCTAAGGCTTTATTTTGAATGTTAAGGCTAGCTAGATGTCGAACTTATTGAATATGATATTATTTATCAACCACGTATGGCTATAAAATCACAAGTTTATAAGATTTCATGATTAATCTTAGCTCGAACATATTATTCAAACCTGAAAAGGAAGTACATGTTGCTTCTGGGATAATTATTGAATCTGGAGCTTCTAAACAATTAGGTCCAAAATTATTAAAAGTCCGGGTTTGGGTCCAAAATTAGTTAGACAATTCATAAGCATTATATTATTACTAACAAAGCAGAGTATGGAGCATATGTTACAAGGCTTGACTTAACTGGGGGAATCAGAGAAAAAATATTGATTTAACGATTGATCAAATCCAAGAAAACTATGCAACCTGAGAAAATTGATCTAGATATGCTAGTATCGAATCTACTACAGATATCACTGACTCCGAAAACAAATCTGAGCTCTTATTGAGAAGTGTCATTTTTGGGTCAAATAGTCTCGGGATCGAGTCATTCCTTATTCAAGCGATTCCTGATTTATCATCAATTAGAATCAAAATGAGGTAAGCTCGATTAATTTAATTTGAAATTGGCATAATAAATTCATTTATTACTTAAATAATGGGACTTTACCTAAAGACAAACACGTATTTCAACAACTCCGAGTGTGCCTCATCATCTACTGTCTTGTTGAAGGATAATTATATTTGAGAATATTGAAGAGCCCGAAAGCTAAAATTTCACGGACCCAGATAAATAGAATATATAATGCATAAAGAGAGCAGTGAAAATTACTCTGGTAATTGTCACTACCCAAACCTCAATCTGTCGTGATGGCGCCTATCATGGTGCTAGGCAAGTCGACAAATCAGACATTACCAACACTTTAAAATTTTTAACTTATACTAGAACATGTTTAAATAAGTAAAACTCTCATAAAACTGGATGAAATAACATAAATCAATACAGAAGTTTCCTAATATTGGGGCGTCACTGAGTACATGAGCATCTATATAATGACATAGTCTGATACACTGTCTAGAAAGTAGAACTGAATAAATAAAATTGAAATATAGGGGAGTAGCCCCAACTCTGCGTACGCCATAAAAGCTACCTCGATGATCTCCGAATAGGCAAAAACTCCACGATCAACAACCATCGTGCCCGAAAATGTCTGGATTTGCACACGAGGTACAAGGTGTAGTGTGAGTACAATCAACTCAATAAGTATCGCAAATAAACAAGGCAAGGTAAGAGAAGCTTAAATTATGGAGAATACTAGTTAATTCAGTGTGATTCTTTCCCTTTAGACCAAGACAACATAACTCATAAGGCTTCGTGAGAATAATATCCGTGTGTGCATGTGCAATGTTTCTCAAATATCCTGCTCAAACAGTATTATGGCATGTAGGGAAGGAAACTAGTAAACCAGATAAATGATCGAGGAAATACAAGTTCCACGCACCGCACGAACAACTCATGTGCTAACAGTAAAACCTGCACGGACAACTCACATGCGACACAGACAACTCATGTGTCAATAATATCAATATATGGATTCGCACGGACAACTCACGTGCCAATAATATCAAAACGTGAATCTGCACAGACAACTCACGTGTTGCATGGATAACTCACTTGCCAATAACATAATTCGCCCGTTATAGCCGGAGGCCCCAGTCCCACAATGTCATACAGAAGCAATAAAACAAGTATACAAGTATATGATGGATGAAATAAGATTCTCATGTCCATTGACTGGTGTAAATAACATGATAAAGTGTAGGCATGTACAAAGTGTGCTATCGCAGCTCAAACTGATAATTTCATCAACGAAATGCATTTATTAAGTTCGTTCAGGGGCTAAACCACTGAGTAGCCTCATTAGGGCTCAACTAGATTACATAAACTGTTACGACGTGTAAGATATCAAAGCTTAAAGCTTAACAGTCATTTCTAGGCTTATAAGAGCCCGAGCACAACCCAAACATGATTATACAATCCCGGTGTCCACACATGGAATCATCCCCAAGCATGTGCGCACTCAAAAGCACGCAATTATCACAACAATTCAGGCAACTAGTGCCTCAACCGAGTTTAAATACGAGACTTACCTCAAACTGAGCAAATCTCTACTCCAAAAAACTCTTGCCTCACGAATCGGCCTCCGATTGCCTCAAATCTAGCCACAAATAATTCGATACAATTAACACGAGCTAAAGGAATCAATTCCATAAGAAAATACTAAGTTCTTAATCAGAAGTCAAAAAGTCAACTCAAAAGTCAACCCCCGGAACCAAGTCTCAAAATTCGATAAAAGTTACAAAATCCGAAAATTCATTCAACCACGAGTCCAACCATACCAAAATTAATCAAATCTGATATCAAAATCTCTCTCAAATCCCAAAAATTCAGCCTAAGAAGTTTCCTCCATTTTTTCCCCAATTTGTCAACCCAAATCACTAATTAAATGATGAAATCAAAGATATAGTCATGGAATTTAAACAAAACTAAGTAATAATCTCTTACCCCAATCACTCCCTTGAAAATCTCTCTAAGACCGCCTCCAACCGAGCTCCCAAAATCAAATTTTGTAAAATGGCTCAAACCCTCATTTTTTAAATATTTAAGTTTTGCCCATATATACCTTCTTCGAGATCGCGGAAAATGCTTCGTGATCGCGAAGCATAAAACCTAAGGTTTCAAACTTAGCCCTACGCGAACGCGGACAAGTCCACGAGAACGTGATGCACTATCTCTCCTCCTCGCGAACACGACTCCGCCCATGCGTTCGCGATGCATTGACTACTCCATCTGCACGATTGCATACTCCTGCTCACAAATACATAGAGCAAAAACTCCAACAGTGACCAACAACCCTCCACGATCGTGGAGCTAATCACATAATTGCATAGAAGGAAACCAGATACTCCACACCAGCAGGCTTCAACAGTCTCCCAAGTCAGAATTTCACTCCATTAACCATATGAAGTCCACCACAGGCCCCCGGGACCTCAACTAAGCATGCCAACAAGTCCTAAAATATCATATGAACTCGCTCGAAACGTCAAATCACATCAACCAACGGTAAAACCATGAATCACACATTGATTCAATCCTAATGAACTTATGAACTTCCAATTTCTACATTCGATGCCGAAACCAATCAAATCAAGTCCGATTGACCCCTATTTTGAACACAAGTCATAAATAACACAACAGACCTACTCGAACTCGTGGAACCAAAATCTAAGCCCGGTAACAACAAAGTCAACTCCCAGTCAAACTTCTAAATTTCCAAAGCTTCTAATTTTCCAACTTTCGCCATTTCAAGCTTAATTCAACTACGGACCTCCAAATCACTATCCGGACCTCCAAATCACTATCCGGACATACTCCTAAGTCCAAAATCAACCAACGGAGCTATCGGAACCATCAAAACTCCATTCCTGAGTCGTTTACACAAAAGTCAACATCCGGTCAACCTTTTCAACTTAAGCTTCCTACCTTGAGACTAAGTGTCTCATTAAATTATGAAACATCCCCGAAACTGAATCAGTTGTCCCGGCAAGTTGTATAACAACAATTAATAATAAAATGAGTAGTAGATGGGGGAACGAGGCTACAACACTTAAAACAAGCGGTCGAGTCGTTATATCCTCCCCCTCTTAAACAAATATTCGTCCTCGAACGGATCTAGAAATATACCTGGAGTCTAAAATAGGCGTGGATATCTGCTCCGCATCTCCCTCTCGGTCTCCCAAGTAGCCTCCTCAATTGGCTGACCTCTCTACTGCACCTTCAATGAAGCTATATCTTTTGACCTCAACTTTCGAACCTGCCGATCCAAAATGGCCACCGACTCCACATCTTAAGCCAAATCAACATCCAACTAAATCGTGCTGAAATACAAAACATGAGACGGATCACAGACATACTTACAGAGCATAGAAACATGAATTACTAGGTGAACACCCTACATACTAGGCGGCAAGGCAAGCTTGTAAGCCACTTCTCCAATCCTCTGAAGCACATCAAGCGACCCAATATACCGAGGGCTCAGCTTGCCCTTCTTCATTAACCTCATAGCACCCTTCTTGGGTTAAAAATTGAGCAGTACCTTCTCCCCAACCATGTAAGCAACATGACGAACCTTCTGATCGACATAACTCTTTTGTCTAGATTGCACCTTGCGAAGTGGATCGTGAATCAATTTAACCTTGTACAAAGCATCCTGAACCAAGTCAGTACCCAATAGCCTAGCCTCCCCGGATCAAACCACCCTAGCGGAGACCTACACCATCTCACATACAAATCCTCATACGGAGAACTCTGAATGCTCGATTGGTAGTTGTTGTTGTAGGCAAACTCTGCGAGCAGAAGGAACTGATCCCAAGAACCCCTGAAATCTGTGACACAAGCGCGTATCATATCCTCCAATATTTGAATAGTGCGTTTGGACTGTCCGTCCGTCTGAGGGTGAAATTTCTTACTCAGCTCAACCTGTGTTCCCAACTCTTGCTGCATAGTTGTCCAAAACTGCAATGCAAACTACGTGCCCCGATCTGAAATGATGGACGCCGGCACACCGTGAAGGTGAACAATCTCATGGATGTAGATCTCAGCCAACCACTCCGAAGAATAAGTAGCCCCAACTAGAATGAAGTGTGCGGACTTGGTCAACTGATCCACAATCACCCAAATAGAAAAACTTCCTTGATGTCCGTGGGAGCCCAATTACAAAATCTATTGCGATACGCTCCCATTTTCACTCCAGAATCTCAAGCCTTGAAGTAGTCCATCTGGTCTCTGATTCTCATACTTCACCTGCTGACATTTTATGCACCGAGCAAGAAACCCCACTATATCATTCTTCATCCTCTTCCACCAATAGTGTTGCCTCAAGTCTTGGTACATCTTCGCGACACCCGTATGAGGAATACCGCGAACTATGGGCCTCTTCAAGAATAAACTCATGTAACCCATCTACATTAGGCACACGAATCTGCACTTTCATTCTCAACACCCCATTATCCCCGATAGTAACATCATTGACATCATCGTGTTGAACCGTGTCCTTAAGGACAAGCAAATGGGGATCATCATACCGGCGATCTCTGATGCGATCATAGAAGGAAGACCAAGAAACCACACAAGCTAGAACACTAATGGGCTCTGAAATATCTAATATCATGAACTGGTTGGAAAAGGCCTGAAAATCAACCACAAGTAGTATCTCACTAACAGGAATGAATACAAGGCTACCCATACTCACTGCCTTTCTACTCAAGGCATCAGTTACCACATTGGCCTTCCCGAGATGATACAGAATGGTGATATCATAGTCCTTTAGCAGCTCCAACCATCTGCGCTGCCTCAAATTTAGATTCTTTTGTTTGAACAAGTGTCAGAGACTCCAATGATCTATAATACCTCATAAGACACACCGTAGAGATAAAGCCTCCAAATCTTCAATGCATGAACGATGGCAGCCAACTCCAAATCGTAGACATGGTAGTTTTTCTCATGAGGCTTCAAAAGGAGTGAAGCATAAACAATCACTCTACCCTCCTGGATCAAGACACACCCAATACCAATCCGAGAAGCATCACAATACATTGTATAAGAGCCAAGAGCTGAAGGACGAACTAGAACTGGACCTATGGTCAAGGCAGTCTTAAGCTTCTGAAAGCTCTCCTCACACTCATTTGACCACCTGAAAGGAGCTCCTTTCTGGGTCAACTTTGTCAAAGGCATGCAATAGACGAGAAACCCTCCATGACGCAACGATAATAATTGGCCAAGCCGAGAAAGCTCTGAATCTCAATAGCTGAGGACGGTCTGGGCCAACTCTAGACATCCTCTATATTCTTTGGATCCACCATAATCTCCTCTCTGGACACCACGTGCCCCAAGAAAGCCACCGAACTAAGCCAAAACTCACACTTGGAGAACTTGGCATAAATCTTATCCTCCCTCAGCCGATGTAATACAATCCTCAAATACTGAGCTTGCTCCTCCTGACTACGTGAGTGCACCAGAATCATCAATGAATACTATAACAAATGAGTCGAGATATGACTGAATTACAATGTTCATCAGACATCACAAGGAACTCATAATGACCATAACGGATCCTGAATGCTATCTTTAGAATATCCGAGTCCCGAATCTTCAAATGGTGATACCCAGACCTTAAATCAATCTTAGAGATCACCCTCGCTCACTGAAATTGGTCAAATTGATCAACAATGTGCGACAAAGGATACTTGTTCTTGATTGTAACTTTTTTCAACTTCTTATATTCGATACACATCCACATAGTACCATCTTTCTTCTTTACAAGCAGAATCGCTGCACCCCAAGGCGACACACTAGGCCTAATAAACCCCTTATCAAGAAGCTCCTAAAGCTGCTCTTTCAATTCCTTCAACTCAGCTGGTGCCATACAATACGGAGGAATAGAAATGGGTTGAGTTCCCGGCACCAAGTCAATACCAAAGTCAATATCCCTATCGGATGGCATGCTCGCCAGGTCTGCAGGAAACACATCTAGAAAGTCTTGCACCACCAGAACAGAATCAATAGTATAGGTATCGACACCAACATCCCTCGCTTAGGCAAAATATGACAAATATCCCTTCCCAACCATCCGTTGGGACTTCAAGTATGAATTCATTCTACTGGGAACATAATCTAGAGAACCTCTCCACTCGATCCTTGGAAAATCCAGCATCACCAACGTCATGGTCTTAGCGTGACAATCCAGAACAGAATGACATGGATAAAACCAATCCATACCCAAGATCACGTTGAAAAATCAACCATACAAAGTAATAAAGATCAACTCTGGTCTCCAATCCCTCAATAGTCACCATCCACGACTGATATGCACGATCCAAAACAATAGTATTGCCCATCGGCATAGAGACATGAATATATGAAACTAAGGACTCGCGGGGCATATCCAAATAACTAGTAAAATAGGACGATACATAGGAATAAGTAGAACTAGGGTCAAATAATGTGGAAGCATCTATGTGTCACACTAAGACAATAAATGTGATTACTGCATCTGAAGCAGCAACATCTGTCCTAACAAGAATAACATAGAATAGGGCCTGACCGCCACCTGATCGGCCTCCCTCCTAGGGTGATCTATAGTTGCCTGAGCCCCACCCCAAGTTGGCTTGACGGGTGGTGAAGTAACTGGTGGTGCTGGTATCATCGGCCGAGAACTCTGTTGTGGAACCCCACTCAACAATTTAGGCCAATCCCTCATAAGATGCCTCAAGTCCCCCCACTCGAAACAACCCCTTATCTGACAGAGTTGCTGCTCCTGATAACCCGAGGAACTGCCTGCGAAAACCTGAGCAGACGAGGCATGGTGAGAACTCTGAGCTAGTAGTACACTGAATGAAGTGAGCATTATAATAACCGTAGCTAAATGATGCACCACGATGAGTTGGACAAGCCATTTGAGCGAGCCTATAAGGACGACCCCTGTTGTGGTGGGACTGACCCCCAGAAGAAGCACTGCTAAGACCACCCGATCCATGAGGCCTCTTAGCCCCCCTCTCTTCACGCTCATGACTACGGACCATCTCTACCCACCGAGCAATATCAACCACCTCGTCGAACTTAGCACATATCACACTGTCCCTAGTCATAATAAAATGCAACTAATAGGTGAGGCCTTGAATGAACCTCCTAATCCTCTCCCTCTCAGTGCGAACCAACCAAACTGTATGACGAGCCAACTCTGAAAACCTCATCTCATACTGGGTCACAGACATGCCCTCCCGACGCAGCTGCTCGAACAACCTACGTAGCTCTTTCATGTGGTTTGTGGCACAAACTTCTCCAAGAAGAGAACGGAGAACTCATTACATGAAAGTATTGCTGCACCGACTGGACTGCACCTCTCATAGGCATCCCACCATCTGAAAGCAACCCCACTAAAAAGTAGCAAAATGGTTCCCCGCTGGTCTCTAAAATACCCGTCGTGCGAAGAATCCGTTGGCACCTATCCAAGAAATCCTGGGCATCCTCTAACTTAGGCCCACTGAATAATGGAGGATGAAGTCTCCCAAACATCTCTAGTCTCTTCTTCTCATCATCACTCATAGCGGGACCCACCTAGGATTGAGCAACTGTAACTGATTGGGCTGGTAGTACTTTCGGTATCTAAAGTTCCTGCATCACCTGCTCTGGATACGGGCGACAGAATCTGAGTACCTCCCCCGGCCTAAGAAGTGGCTGGCGTGGTCCAAAAAGAAATCACCGGAGCAAGGCTAGTCCATATAGTCGACATCTGAGCCAAAACCTCCTGAAGGCTTGGAATCACAATTGGCATAGCTGGTGTCTAAGCTGGCCCACCGGATCAACCACATCTGGAACCTAGTCTTGAGCTGGAGCAACTGGTAGATCTGCAGGTGCTGCCCTATTTGCTGTACGAGTTGCACCTCGTACCTTACCGTGACCCCAGCCTCTCATGGCCCTAGCCGAGGGTAATAATGCATGTCCGTCTGGCCCGGTAGCACGTGTCCTCACCATCTGTGAGAGAATAGAATAACGGAAGTTTAGTTCCCGAAATTAACAAAATTCGCACGACATGAATACACGAATGTGAAGTTTTCTTAAGGGTTCGGCAGCCTCTCGATGATAAGTATAGACGTCTTCATACCGATCTGCAAGACTCTACTAAACTTGTTCATGACTCCTGATACCTATGTAACCTAGGTTCTGACACCAACTTGTCACGACCCAAAACTCAACCTGTCGTGATGGCGCCTATCATGGTACTAGGCAAGTCGACAACTCAGACATTACCAACACTTTCAATTTTTACATATACTTGAACATGTTTACATAAGTAAAACTCTCATAAAACTGGATGAAATATCATAAATCTATACAAAAGTTTCCCAAAACCGGGTTGTCACTGAGTGACATAGTCTGATACACTGTTTAGAAAGTATAACTGAATAAATAAAACTGAAAGATAGGGGAGGAGATTCAAGGTCTACGGATTCCATAGCAGCTAGCTCGAGGATCCCTGAATAGGTAAAAACTCCACCATCAACAACCATTGTACCCGAAAATGCCTGGATCTGCACACAAGGTGCAGGGGGTAGTTTGAGTACAAATAACTCAATAATATTTCAAATAAACAAGGCAAGGTAATAAAAGCTTAAATTATTGAGGATGCTAGTTAATTCAATTTGATTCTTTCCTTTAGACCAACACAACATAAGATTTAACGCTAAATCATAAGGAGAAGAATATTCGTGTGTGCATGTGCACTGTTTCTTAAATACCCTGCTCAAACAGTATTATGGCATGTAGGGGAAGGAAATAGGTAAAACCGGATAAATGATCGAGGAAATACAAGTTCCACATACTGCACGGACAACTCACGTGTCAATAATATCAATATATGGATCCGCACAAAAAAGTCACGTGCCAAACTGACAACTCACGTGCCAATAATATCAATACATGAATCCGCACAGATAACTCACATGCTGCACAGACAACTCACGTACCAATAACATAATCCGCTCGACATAGCCACAAGCCCCAGTCCCACAATATCATACAGAAGCAATAAAATAAGCATACAAGTATATGATGGATGAAATAAGATTCTCATGTCCCTAGATTGGTGTAAATAACATGTTAAAGTGTAGGCATGTGCAAAGTATTCTATCGTAGCTCAAACTAGCAATTTCATCAATGAAAGGCATTCATCAAGTCCGCTCAGGGGTTAAACCTCTAAGTAGCCTCATCAGGGCTTAACTAGATCATATAAATTGTTACAGTAGGTGAGATATCAAAGCTTAAAGCTTACTAGTCATTTCTGAGCTTATAAGAAACCGAGCACAACCCAAACATACCAGGGCCCGCACATGGGATCATCCCCACGCATGTACGCACACAAAAGCACGTGGTTATCACAACAATTCAGGCAACTGGTGCCTTAATCGAGTTTAAATACGATACTTACCTCAAACCGAGCAAATCTCTACTCCAACAAGCTATTGCCTCGCGACTCGAATCCAGCCAAAAATAGTTCGATACAATCAACACGAGCTAAAGGAATTGATGGGTTTACAGTACCTTAGCTTTATATTTTGATGATCTAACAAACTTACTATCAAAGAACCAGATAAGGAACCTGACACACTTGGTACACAACTCAAATCAGTGGACTCCAGCCAATGTGTGTTGCTATAACTTTAGAAGATAAATAATCAACACAGGGACCTGATCCCCTTGAGTTTCCCTGACAGCAGTACAAAGTCAACTCTACAGTTGGAGAGTCACTGTCTGCACTGCACACGCTATAGTGCAGAAACAGTGCAGCAGTCACTTCTCATTGGGAAAGGCTTTGTATCAACCAAGTGTTTACATCATCTTTGTGATGTCATCCAAAGGGAAAGAGCATTACAATAAAACATAACTTGAAAACTTGAGAAATAATTCAAGTACTCCAACCGTTCATCTGTCAAGTATTCAAGTCTCAAGTGCATCAAGAATCTTCTCACGTCCTTAGTTGAGTTGTATCTTTGTATTTGTTCTTCATTGTAATTCCTAAGTTGATTATCTATAAGCTCTTACTAGGAACCTCCAAAAACCATAAACCCTTAGAATTTGCGCTGTGACTAGAGTTAGTCATGAGTTGAAGTCTTTGTTATAAGTATGTTGCAATCTGGCTTGTAATAGGTGTATTACAAGTTAGTGAGGTTGAAGTCTTTGTAATAGAGTTATTCTAAAGTGGCTTGTAATAGGTGTATTGCAAGTTAGTGAAGATGAAATCCTACCAGTGTAAGTCGTGGTTTTTATCCCCTTGAGTAGGGATTTTTCCACGTAAAAATCATGTGTCTCATTTACTTATTGTTTCATTAGTTAGTACTGTGGGAACTGTCACTGGACCAGGTCTCTACACAGTTTGGTGGACTCATATATTCTATCAATTGGTATCAGAGCGGATTCTTTCTAAAAAGGTTAACACCTAGAGAGGATCCTCAAGATGGCTGCTCCACCAAACTTAGAGAAAGGACAATCAACTTACAGACCCCCAAGATTCAACGGCCAATACTATGGCTGGTGGAAGACAAGAATGCATGATTTTATCATGGCAGAAGATTCTGAGCTATGGGATGTTATTTGTGATGGTCCTTATGTCCCAACAAAGAAGGTTGGAGACCCTTTAGTAACACTTCCAAAAACCAGGAAAGAATATAATGATGCAGATAGGAAAGCTGTGGAGAAAAATTTTTGTGCCAAGAAAATTCTGGTGTGTGGCATAGGACCTGACGAATACAACAGGATCTCAGCTTGTCAATCTGCCAAAGAGATTTGGGAAGCTTTGCAAACAGATCATGACAGAATCACTCAAGTAAAGAAATATAAGGTTGACATGCTCACCACCGAGTATGAACTCTTTAGAATGAAGGACGATAAATCCATTCAAGACATGCACACAATATTCACTTCCATCATAAATGAGCTACACTCGCTTGGTGAAATCACTCCTCGGAAAAGCTCGTGAGGAAAATTCTCAGTGTCTTGCCCAGTTCATCGGAGAGTAAAGTAAATGCCATTACTGAAGCAACGGATCTGCAGGAGCTGGCCATAGATGAGCTAGTTGGAAATTTGAAAACCTACGAAATGAAGAAGAAGAAGTAGAAGGACAGTGAAAGAAGAGACCAAAGAAGGAAAAAAAACGGGTACTCAAAGCTGAAAGAAATGACTCAAATGAGGAGGACAGTGACATGTCTTACTTAACCAAAAGGTTTCAGAAGATGGTCAGAAGAAATGGAGGGATACCAAAGAGAGGCAGTTCCAGCAGACCAAAGAATTATGACCTTTGTCATAATTGTGGAAAGTCAGGGCATTTCATCAAAGATTTCCCTCTCCTGAAGAAAGAACACTTCAAGTACAAACCTGATAAAGCAGCAAAGAGGAACTCATTTCCTGACAAACTCTTCAAAAGAAAAAACGTTGCTGACAATATTGTAAAGCAAGATTTTATGGCATGGGGAGATTCCTCCAGTAAGTATGAAGAGGAAACTGATGTAGGTGATAGCTCTACGATGGCAGTTGAAAGTGGAACAAATGAATATGATTCAATATTTGCTTTGATGGCTCAATTAGACAATGGTTAAGATGATGACAATAATGAGGTAAACTTTAGGGATGTTCAAAGAAATCTGAATTCCTACTCTCCTAAGAAACTCATGTCATTAGAAAATGTGTTAATTTATTCCTATCATAGTCTTGTAGATGATAAGGATGCCTTAACCATAGAGTTAGGAGATGTTGAAAAAACTAGAGATGATTTGGTAGTTTATGTAGTTGATCTGAAGTAAACCATAAGCAATCTGGAAAATGAAAAGGTGGTTCTAACTGGAAAAATTGCTAGTGTAGGACATGAAAGAGATGATTTGATGGTAGTAGCTGTTGAATTAAAAGAAACCATTGGAAATTGCAGTAAAGGAAAGAATGACTTGGTGGAGAAAATTGATGCTTTAGAACAAGATAGAGATGACCTCTCAGTTGTGATTATAGATTTGAAGGAAACAATAGAGGAACTCAAAGCATAATGTGTGTCTGAAAAGGCTGATAGAGGAAAAGGAGTTGCTAGTGAAGCACATATCAAGTTAGAAAACGAACTAAATGTTGTAAACATCAGTTTATGTGCTGAACTTGAGAAAACTTGACAACTTCAAGAAGATTTGGAAAGAGTATAAAATGACCTTGAAAAGTCTCTTAAGTAGACCTAGTCCTCGGATGTTATTACTGCCATGTACATTAACAATGGAGGAAAAAAGCAGGGAATAGGGTTTCAAAGGGAGAGAACTCCTTACAACCCTCATAGCAAATATGTTACTGTACCCGATAATTGGTTGTGTACCCATTATGGGAACAATGGGCATTTCAAAGAAAATTGCCAAGCCAGAATTTAGTCTCTTCAGAAAAACAAAGTTTTTGCTGAAAGAGTAACTTCTGAAAAGGGACCAGGTGCCACTCATAAAAAAATGCATGTTACCTGCATGGACTAAAAGAGCACTTATTCATCCTCTTGCTTATTACAAGGGACCCAAACTTGCTTGGGTTCCTAAATCTAACTCTTGATTTCCTTGTGTAGGGAACAGTGAAAGGAAGCAGTCGACAATGATTCATGGACAGTATATGCTCAAAGCGCATGACTGAGAACACCATGGACTTTATTTCACTAAAAGCCCTGCAAGGAGGAAGTGTATCCTTTGGCAATGGGAAAAAGGGATACATTCTTGAAGTTGGAATGGTTGAGAAACCACTCACTCACTCAATTGATAATATGTACTACATTAATAGGCTCAAGTACAGTCTCTTGAGTGTTTCTAAAATATGTGATAAAGGAAACAAGGTGAATTTCTTGTCAAAGATATGCACAACTACTAATCTAGTAACGGGTGAAGTAGTACCGGTGGCCAAAAGATACAAGAACATCTACGTTTCTAACCTTGAGTCCCTATAAAGTGGTGATCTGAGTTGCTTGAAAGTAGCTGATGATGATGCTCAGATGTGGCATAGAAGACTGGGGCATGCAATCTTTTCTCTGCTAAATAAGCTAGTTCAGAAGGACCTGGTGCATGGTCTACCCAAGTCAAAGTTCGTGGAGTATAAAGGTTGCGATGCTTGCGCCAGAGGGAAGCATGTGAAAGCCTCATTTAAGCCAAAGAAGGATGTCAGCACCTCAAACCACTTGATCCCCTTAATATGGATTTATGTTGCTCTATGAGTATGCAAAGCAAAGGAGGAAAAAACCTTTGTGAAGAAAAATCAAGTGAAGATGGACTCAAAAGTAGCATGCATAAGATCAGATCATGGAACATAATTCAACAATGCCAAGAGTGATGAAGAAATATTTTTGGGATATTCTTCTCAAAGAAAAGCCTACAAGGTCTACAATAAATGGACTAAGTGCATAAAGGAGAGTGTACATGTAATCCTTGACGACTCATACCTTTCCCGCGAGAAAAGCAATAAGGGAGATCAGGATGGAGAGCCTCTGCTAGTTCCAGGTGAAGTCATTGATATGACAAACGGAGAAGCAGACATGATGAGTCAAGTGAAGGAGCCAAGTAAAGACAATGCAGTCCCTTCCTCATAAGTTGGAGAGGAACCAGGAAGCTGAGAGAAGAATGCAAGGGAACCAATCAGACTTATTCAGCTCCTCTACAAATGAGGCTCACGTGCCCAACTGGAAACACAAAATGATCCCATCCTCTTGAAAACATAATTACCCCTCTAGATTCAGGAGTACAAACCAGATCGAACCATCATAGGAACCAGGGCTATGTCCAAGGTGTCAATCAAATCCCAAGGAATCTCATCTGAGGGCTGCCAAGAGAATTTTGAGAGATATCAAGGGAACACAGGACTTGGTTCTGTACAACCCTTCAGGATCATGTCTCAATCTCATGGGGCACAAGGAAGCAAAACTCATATGCTCTTTCAATAGCTGAAGCAGATTATATTGTTACAACTTTCTGCTGTGCTTAGCTCCTATGGATCAAACAACAATTGGAAGATTTTTTGTGTGTACACTGACTGTGTGCCTCTTTTATGTGACAACACCAGTGCACTCAACATGGCCAAGAACCCGATTCAATATAAAAAAACCAAGAACATTTATGTGAGACATCATTTTTTGGGTCAATGTGGAGAAAGGGCTTATATGTATAAAGTTTTGTAGTACAGAAGACCAAATTGCAAATATCTTTACCAAAGCACTGAGCAGAGAACATTTTGAGAGAAACACGCTGGAGCTGAGGCTAATAAAGCCTAATTGAGAACCTGATTCCCACCATATGGCTATGAAAGTCACATTCAGGTAACATTAGCTAAAGTGTTTTCCAGCCAAGTCTAACTCATTTATATATCCGTTGCAGGTAGACACGCATGATGATTATGGAAGTTGTAGATGCACTGCATGAGTGGTAAAAGAGGATTGAGAATTTTGGAAAGACAGGTCAAGAACCTGGTTCTTATACCACAGGTTAGTATTCTTGTGTTTTTTCATAAATATCTTAAAAGGAAACAAAAATCGAGTGCTATGTCATCAACCTTTTCAGATCCTATATGTCACGTCTTTTCACTCAAGCCCCTTCAATTCCCTCTGAAACATTGCAACTTCCCACAAAATTACCGCCATTTCAGAACCGGTTTCTCTCTCCCTCATAATTATATCTTCTCCCATTAAAACCCTCTCATCACTTTGAACGATTATCTCTCTCTACCTCTCTCTCTTTCCCTCTCTTCAGCCCTTCTCCAGAACTTTCAAACTCATTCTCCACCATGGCCAAAAATCAATCGATAATCCCTACCATAGTCGAGAAAACCCCAGACAAAACCCTTGACTCCTCTGAAATACCCCTCACTATTCCCCATTCCACCACAACTGCAGATGATACTCCTAAACCTGATTCTCCTTCACCCTCTATTTCTCCCATCACTCCCTCAGACCCTTCTCTCTCTCAAGGTGTTTGTGAACAACTATTTTTTAACCACACCCAAATTCTATACTATTTTCGATGTAAATATTAATCT
>MDKI01017121.1:0-44418 GCA_005239505.1 Nicotiana paniculata
GAAATACGCAAAGAGAATGGAAAGAATGCAATTCAAATGGCGGGAATCACAACCCAATAAAAGCACTAGAAACTCAGCACTGCATGAATTTATTCACGTCAGGCCTTAGCCAATAAACTCAATAAAACTGGTCAAACATTCGAGTGAAAACCTTTAAATCGTCAGTTTATTTTGAAAACTTTAAAGATATAATCATTTCAGAATAGAGAAATTTCTTCTTTGAAACATACTTTCTCTGAATGTATATTTATATATTTTTATTAAGAGAAATATTTAAAACATAGTCTCTTCAAAATACGTGGTGTTCAAATATACTTTTCCAAATACTGCTCTTTCAAATATCATCAAAATACGTGATGTTCAAAATATACTTTTCCAAATACTGCTCTTTCAAACGTCATCAAAATACGTGATGTTCAAAATATGCTTTCCCAAATACTGCTCATTCAAATATCATCAAAATACGTGATGTTCAAAATATACTTTTCCAAATACTGCTCTTTCAAACGTCATCAAAATACGTGATGTTCAAAATATGCTTTCCCAAATACTGCTCATTCAAATATCATCAAAATACGTGATGTTCAAAATATACTTTCCTAAATACTTCTCTTTCAAATATCATTTTTTTATGCAAGACAAATACTTTCCAAATATACTTTCGAAATAGAAGTCCTTTAGACATAACTTTTCCTGGAGATAATTGCTTTTCAACTATAATTTTCAATATATATATTTATATCTTTCGATTCCAATCTCCTCAATCATAAAACTATCGAAACTCAGTCCGCCACTCAGAATTTGTCACGCAATGCAGTACAGGGAGAAAGCTCCCGGAATCTCGTCCGTAGTCCCAATCTAAATATGCGATGCAGTACATGGGGAAAAATCCCGGATCTCTGTCCGTAGTCCCAATTTAAATATGCGATGCAGTACAGGGGGAAAGCTCCCGGATCTCTGTCCGTTATCCCAATTTAAATATACAGTGCAGTACGGAGGAAAAGCTCCCGGATCTCTGTTCGTAGTCCCAATTAAAATATGCAGTGCAGTATAGGGGGAAAGCTCCCGGATCTCGGTCCGTAGTCTCAATTTAAATATACAATGCAGCCACTGAGGCAAAACAACCAGAATGAGACAGAAACAACATATATTGCCACAACCGGCGCAAAATCAAACAAGACCAAAAGCAAAGTGCGATGAGCAAATCAATACAAAGACTTAAATCACAAAAATGGTAAAAACTCACTCATAAGAAGTAGCCACTGAAAGGAATGCCAAGCACAAGAGAAAACAACATAAAGAGGGGAAAACAAGACAAATATAGCAACGATTCTATATATTCAAGTTCACAACCAAGAAATCAAATCATCCTGGCAAGGGAATCAGCTATAACCAATCTCACTTAGACAATTAGCTTCACCGAATAAACTCAGTTTGAACAAATGCTCAGTAAATAGACAGCATCAAAGAATACCATCAACATGGGCGGTCATCAATTAAACCTAAGTAGTACTTAAGAGGAAAATCATTTAAATCACAATGTACGACCCACAGGCATGCTTCACCAACATATAGATATTCCAATTACTTGTTAGACATTTATAGGGCGAGATTATACTAGTTTTAGTCATATAGGCAGCGTATGAAGAAAGATATAGTATAACGACAGGAAGAACAAAGTCTTCATTTGAGTCAATTAAGATCATATGAGAAACAAGGAATGCTAGGCAAGTACTTCTAATTTGAGCAGGGAGAGATGAAATTAGAAATCAGAAATTCAAATATAACAATTTTAATTCATACGCGGGGAACATAAGAACCTAAAAATCCCTAAAGGGCAATCTATTTGAAAATAATTCCGAGTACGCACTCGTCACCTCGCGTACGCGGACTACAATCAACATAGAAGACTCAATCCTAAGGGGTAGTTTCACCACACAAGGTTAGGCAAGATACTTACCTCAAAGACGACAACCCGGTACTCAAGAATAGACTTCTCGGGCAGGAAGGCCTCCGGACGGCTCAAAATCAACTAAAACAACTTCAAAATACATATAAACGTATAAGGAACGATTCCGAATAATAAAGTTTCAATATTTACAAATTTATGAAAATCGACCCAAAAGTCGACCCCCCGGGCCCGCACCTCGGAACCCGATATTTTACAAAAACCGATTACCCATTTCGATACGAGTTCACCCATACTAAATTTATCCAATTACGATAACATTTGGTCATTCAAATCGTGAATTTTTATTTTTGAAGTTTTCTTTCAAAACCCACAATTCCCTCAACCCAAAACACAAATTAAATAATAAAAACAAGAACTAATTCATGAAATATAATTGATTATAGTGGAAGAACACTTACCCATTTGATTTGTGTGAAAAACACTCAAAGAATCGCCCAAAACCGAGTTCTAGAAGTCAAAATATGTTTAAAATGGTGAAACCCCGATTTGTGGAAGTTTATATTCTGCCCAGTGATTTAAAGCACTCCGATCGCGGACACCAAGACGCGATCGCATAGAAGAAAAAATGTTGCTGGCCAAAAGAGACTATGCGATCGCATTGAATAAAATGTGGTTACTGCCCAGGTGATATGCGAACGCAGGTGCCCATATGCGATAGCATTGAAGATTTGGCCCCAACCCCATTCCCTACTGTGCGATCGCGTAAGACAGGAAGCGAACACGGAGGGTATCACTGGTAGAGCTATGCGATCGCAGACAGTGTAGTGCGATTGCGATGAAGGAAAAATGGGCGGATTAAAGCAACACTATGCGATCGCAACTACTCCTATGCGATCGCATAGAAGGAAACCAGAAGGCAAATTTCAGCTGTTCAAAAATAAGGAAAATGGGCCCGACACCCATCCGAAACACACTCGAGGCCCCCGGGACTCAAAACTATATATGCACACAACTTCTACAATATCCTACGGACTTATTCGTGTAATCAGATCACCAGAATAACATCATAAACATCGAATTAAACCTCAAAATCTATGAAATTTCTCAAAACTTCCTTAAACATCAAATTTTACATTTAAGGTTCGAATCACGTCAAACTAAGTATGTTTCTTACCAAATTTCACAGATAACACATATAAGTCATATCGAACCTGTACCGGGCTCCGGAACCATGATACGGGCCCGATATCATATGTTTCACCTCAAATTTCATTTTCAAAAACCTTTGTATTTTTCAGAAAATAATTTCCTTTAAAAATTCATTTCTCGGACTTGGGACCTCGGAATTCGATTCCCGGCATACGCCCAAGTCCCATATTTTTCTACGAACCCTCCGGGACCGTCAAATCACGGGTCTGGGTTCGGGTCCGTTTACCAAAAATATTGACTGAAGTCATCTTTATTCAAATTTCTAATACAAAATTATCATTTTTATAAGTTTTTCACATAAAGGCTTCTCGATTACACGCCCGGGCTGTGCACGCAAATCGAGGTGATATAGAAGGAGATTTTCACAACCTCGGAACACAAAATTAGCTAGAATATATGGATGACCTTTCGGGTCATCACAAGTAATATCTTGGATTCTCGTGTATATAAAACGGGAGGGCAGTTTGATGTACGAGGCGGTTTTATGTGTCTTACAGAAAAGGAAAGACATAATCTATGTCTTGTTCTCATAGAATAATTATAAGGATAGTAGAAAGCATGATCATATTTATTTTAATCCATGAGAATGCCTAAAACGATTAATCACTGAATTTGGTCATGGAATTGGAGGTTCTAAATTTGACGAACTCCAGTTGACCTCAAATTTAGTAGGTCCATTAAAAACGACTTGGTGAGAAACATCAAGTTATTTTCTGGTGTTTCGAGGTCTTTTAGCTGGAGTTTTAAGTAGTTTGTTGGATTAAATAAGCTTTAAATATGAAAAAATATCGATTTTATTTGTTCTAAATCTGGAACATGATTACACATGATGATTTAACTTAATATGATATATGGAAAGAATATAAATCACATTGGTTGAATCTTAAATTCTCCTAAAAAGACTTATTCGAATTTGGTCTAGATTTGATGATCATCATCTCCAATTGACTTGAAATTAGGTGGGTTCATCGAAAATGACCTGATAAGAAATACTCACTGCTATGCAGTGAATTATGTCATATTTCGGTAGTTCAGGGTTATTTAGATGGGGTTTTTTTGGCAGTTTGCGGGATTAAAATGTGTTTTGGATATGAAAAGTCATTCCTTTTATGTCAGTCTTATTTTTGTTAAATCTGGAACGTCATGACGCATGTTTATTTAACATGAATTGATATCTGGTTTGAATGTATGTTATATTTTAAATTCCTAGAAATGCTTAAACGAGTATTATGTGAATTTTGGAACTTAATCCTTAGAGAAAATTTCGTGATTGTGATCAACTGGTGATAGGAATTAACCCCTATTGCCTCCACTATTCATTTATAGTGAGATAATAAATTTACGCGTCGACTTTAGGTCTTCCTCCATATCGAATAAATTTATTATGAACTCTCTAACTATAGTTACTAGTAGTTGATAACATGTATTGACTCTCTATCTGAATTTACACGTTGAATCAACTTTGTAATTATAATGCAACCATGATTAAAGTAGTTGTAGAAATATATTTCTTTGGTCTCTCACTATTAATTTGAAGTGATTATAAATTTACGCGTTGACTTTAGGTCTTCCTCCATATCGGATACATTTAGTGCAAGCTCACTAGGTGAAATACTAGTTATTGTATCATGTACTTACTCTCCATCTGAGTATACATGTTGGATCGATGAAACTAGAGCTATTAATTATTATGTTCACTTGACTTAAATTAACGGTATACTCTCCATCTGAGTTGGTTCTAGTTTAATTTATTGGAGTGAATAATCTGGCATTACATATGTATGTTGCATGAGTAGTTCTTTTCCCATCGAAATTTTCTATTCAAGATGCATGAATACATATATGTGTAGTGTATTTGAAATTTTCATATTAAATGGTTATATACAATTGACTAAAAATAACTGTTTGCTCTCCATCTGAGTTGGTTCTGTTTCTTTTTGGATTGTATAATTCTTGCATTATATGATATACTTTGCATGAATGACTCTTTTCCCATCAAAATTTGCTATTCGAGATGCATGTATGTATATATATTGAATCCAGTCTGAATTTTATTATTTGGTGTTTTGACTTATTATGATCTATTTAATGATTTATCTCAACTCCACAATGTCTTTATGCAATTTATCGTATTACTTGTTAAAATTTTCTTTTGAGTGATAAGACATTAATTTAAAGGATGCAATATTTGTACCTTTTGTTAGAAGGAATTTAATTCCAGTTTCTGTGCAAAATAAGAGATGGATATTTATTTTATTTTTTGAATAACTCTCGAGTTATTGAGCATGATAAACATTTTATCTCTTGTGGTACATAACTGCATGGCCTTGTTATTATATTAATGTCTCTCCTGAACATAACAATATTAGTCTATCTCATACGAGAATATGTTCTTCAAATTGAGTAAAACTTATCTGTGCACTTTTGTCTAAATCATATTAATCTGGATAGGATTTCAAGTTGGTCAAATATGGACCTTAAGGTTCATTGAAAGTAGAGGCACTACCAACTTGTGGATCCTGTTTGGAAGGAAGTTTGACTAAAGGATGTTTTTCTTCAAAAGGAAATAAAGCTAATGATAAGCAAGAATGAATCCCTTCTGATTTGTATGGTTAAATGAACATACTCGTAAGAGATAGTATTGAGTATTTTGTGATGTTCATAAGTGATTACTCAAAATATTAATATATTTATTTTATGCACCGTAAGTCTTAATCATTTAAGTAATTCAAGGTTTTTAAGACTTGAAACGGAGAAGCACCAAGGAAATATATTAAGTACTGCAATTTGATTGTAGTGGCGAGCACCTCTCTAAAGAGATCTTTTATTACTTATCAGAATAAGGGATTACATCTCAATTGTCTACACTGTAAACTCCATAATAGAGTGATGTGGTAGAAAGAAGAAATAAGTCTCTTTTGGACATGGATAGATTAATGAAGTGTTATTCAAATTTTCCTTATTCGTTTTGGAGCATTTCCTAGAAACTGCAAATTACATTCTGAATATAGTTTCTTCTAAGTTAGTACCTGTAACATCTATAGAAGTGTGGACTGAATTTAAGATCAGCCCTTGGCATGTTCAGATATAGGTTTGTCCAGCACATATGCTGAAAGGGAAAACAGATATATAAGTTGGAACTAAGAATAGATAGGTGCATGTTTATTGAATATTCAAGAAAACAAATGGAGATTTATTTTATTGTCCTAAAAAAAAAAAAGGCAATTGTTAAAACAAATGTAATTTTCTAAATAAGGACTGTTCAATAAACTATGTTCCTAGAAGTAAAATAATTTTACAGGAACTAGGCAAAGAATAACTAGATGTTCAAGAACATCAAAATCCACATGTCGGAATTGACGTTCCATTACATTTATGTAGTGGGAGAACGTTAATAAGGTAATGAAGGTAATATTAGTAATACTTCTTCGTAGTGGGAGAATCTAAGGAAAATCATAGTTCGGTGTACACTCTTGGGATAGTTTCGGTAGCAGGATCCTTGAAGAGTTTAATACCAAACTAGATAGTTACAGAAAAACACTACTAGACAAAGATTGCATTTGAAAATAACTTGGCAAGTTCCTTTTAGCAAAAACTTATTGGCTGGGACTTTTAATAGTCGTGCAAAAGGATAGTTGTGAAAGTTAAAGATGCATGGTTATGAGTCTAAGTGGGAGATTGTTAGGGCATATACTATTAACCACGCATTTAGACATAGTATATTCTAATAATTGTCATGGTTAAAAGTCTAAGTGGGAGATTGTTGGGATATATACTATTAACTATGGATTTTGGTTTGGATATAGTATTTATTATGGAATAATTGCTCATTCAATAAAATA
Organism: Nicotiana paniculata; assembly: GCA_005239505.1. Classification (NCBI taxonomy): domain Eukaryota; kingdom Viridiplantae; phylum Streptophyta; class Magnoliopsida; order Solanales; family Solanaceae; genus Nicotiana; species Nicotiana paniculata. The sequence goes on from MDKI01017121.1 coordinate 6,964, forward strand.
AAGTTTTAAATAGATCATATATTTGCTTGTGTCCTTTACTTATATAGTAGATGATTTAGTGTATAGAGTTTAGCTTATACACGAAATGGTTAAATACAATTTATCTTGATTATGAGAATGGTTTAATTCCAACTTCTTGTGCTAGTACATTTTGTATGTATTGAACGGACCAAGTAGAGATAAGTATTTTATACTGACTTAATAAAATAAATTCTCTAGCCATTAAATGTACTTATACTCTTAATCATGATATAATTATTATTAGATGTGTATATATTATTGTTTTGATTTATTGAAAGGCAAGACCTTTTCGTGGATCAATATGCCTGATAAACTGGACAATAATGATATACATTGGCAAAATAATAATTAGTTGATGGAATCCATGTCTCGGGCTAGAGATTGATGATACACCTTTATGAAAGATTATAAGTTTCATGTGTAAACCCTGCAGGTGGATTTTGTATCCGTCACATGAAATAAGTTAAGCGAAAGTCTAAAGGAAATAATCAATGAACTAATTTTTTAGTAATTTAATTTATTTGATTAGTATCTGAATCTTAATATGGGGAGTTAAATAAGGTTTAATAGAAGAATTTCGAAATTGAACTGAGGAGTGCAGTTACGAATTTTTAGTGGATAAATTCGTAACTTATTATGGTAGTATTAATTCGGATATTTCGAATTAAGTCCAGAATAGGAAGCCTCGTTAATTAAATACTGCGGTCCCTATTGTTGTCACGACCCCAAAACATCCAGCCGTGATGGCGCCTGTCGTGGAATCAGGAAAGCCACACATTTTGTTTTGTTTTAAATTTAGTTTCAGAAAAAATATTAATTTAGTAGCAAAAGTATCATTACAAATCCATTTAAAAGTTTATCATCATTAAAACATAAGTAAAAACCAATCCCAGAACTAGTGTCACCGATTCATGAGCTACTATAAATAAAATGTCAAAATACAAGGTTGACATAATACTGTCTGAAATAATAAAAGGCGATAGGAAGGTAAATAAGGAGAAAACGAGGCTGCGATCGCCAGCTGCTACCTCGAAAACTACAAAAGAAACTGTGACAGCTAATCAACAACCATTACCGGGTCCCGTTATACCTGGATCTTCACATAAGGTGCAGGGGTAACATGAGTACACCAACTCAGAAGTAATGAACCCAAACTACAGGCTGATAGGTAGTGACGGACTAAACCTCAATAACTGTAATGAAAACAGTACACAAAATTTAGGCATGTTCACAGTTTTAACAGATAATGAGAACAGAATATGATCGATATGATAATAACCCAGGTATATATCAGTACTCTACATGACAATGTATCAACAGTGTGGAAATGCATCTAGTGCTCACAACTCTCAAATCAAAGTCCACTCAGTACTGTACATGGCTCTCGGGCCCAGGGAAGATCCATCCCGGATAGTACACAAACACTGGTGACTGTAGTCACTCAGTACCTAGGAAAAAAAGCCAATCCAGCCCCACGGAGAAAATCCATCTCCGGAACACAACACTCAGACAAGATCCATGTCCAGGGACGATCCATCCCCCACATATCATCAATTTCGGACAAGATCCATGCCCAGGGAAGATCCATCCCTCAATATCAATGCGCTCACTGGGGGAGTAAAGACTCCGGAGGGGCCCCTATTAGCCCAAGCGCTATATTAAGCCAACGAAGGCATGATCAGAGTATCGTTGCGGTGTGCAGTCCGATCTCATAACTGTCTTAATAACAGGTTCTCGGCCTCACTCAGTCATTACTCTCTAGTCTCGCTCACATGGGCTCAGAGATGCATGAACTAGCCCAAAACAATGATAAATATATAAAATCAACAATTACCGAGACTGAGGCATGAAATGATATGCTATGACAGGACTGAGTATACAAAATCAAATAAGCACATAAGGAGACATCAATATACGACCACTCGGGTCTCAGTATTTTCGGCATGAAGCCCTAGAATTTGACTTAGTATGTGTCACGACCTAAAATCCTAACTTAGGTCGTGATGGTGCCCAATAGCGGGGTCAGGCAAGCCAACACTCAATTTACTAAGGGTTCTTTCTTATTAGATTAAACATTTCAACATATACTCAGTTTTTAAAACTTAAAACATAAATCAACAAGGATAATCAACCAGTTTTTAATCAAAAGCGGTCATGAGGAGGCGTGAGCCAATATATATACAGACCTGTAATCCATAATAACTATCACATGTGTGCCAGGAACGAGTGTCACTAGTCCTACGGGCATACTAACAGAATATACAAAAGATGTAATATACAGTCCCACTGTCTGAAAGAAATAGATGAGAAATAAGCAAAAGAAACTCCATGGTGTTGCCGGAGATCGCCAGGAGAAATCAGCTCACCCTGAAGTTAGGTCCGTCGATAATCAGAATCAAGCTCCGGTCTGACAACCAGATGCACCAGCCTCGGAACCTGTACAATTAAGTACATAAGTTTAGCATGAGTACATAAACAGATATGTACCCAGTGAGTATCCCGCCTAACCTCGAAGAAGTAGTGACGAGAGGTCGACGTGATACTTACTAGGGTCAGAAAATATGAGATGAATACAGGCTAATCAATAATAGCAGTAATGGATAGTAAAAGGAAATGAGCATCAGATAACAATCTCTAGAACCCTCACGCGATCCCTCTCCATGGCATACAAGCTGCTTAACCTTCTTTCATTCATAAAATCAACAGTTAGAATTTCAGAGCTTCTCATAAATTACCAAACATATAACAGGCTATGAACGTACGGCCATTACAACATGAAAAGTAAATGTGCACTGTCGAGGGTCGAACGGCCCGAACCATAGATGCATCTATCTGCCCCGCTCGCAAATCGAACATGCGACACGGTTAAAATAATACTAAGACTACCCCGCTCGCAAATCATTCATGCGACTCGGGTTAATATAATACTAGGGTTGTCGCGCTCGCGAATCATTCATGCGACTCGGGTTCCCGAATAAATACATGATTAGTAGGAGATTCCAGATAATTTAGCAGGGAACATACTGACAGGATGAGAATTTAATAATGTCAACTTCAAAGCATAACTCGTTAGGCCTTCACATGTGAGATTCGAGGATATTAGACTACTTAATCCATATGCAAGATCATAGATACAACACATAAAGCATGCTTGTGAGTCCTAAACTACCCGACAAGGCATAGTAGTAGCTATGCACGGACTCTCATCACTTCGCACGTGCGCAGCCCCCGCAAATAAGGACAAACCACCATTTATAGTCACATATGGGGACAATTCCATCTTACAAGGTTAGAAAGGAGATTCACCTCGCGTCGAACCTACTCCCCGGGTCAAGAATGCACCTGAAGCTCCGAACTCGTCACTCAAAGCATGGAATTCTCCTACTATTTAGTCAAGTTCATCATTCTTGAAGAAATCCCAAAATCCAACCCCGGGCCCGCATGCTCGGATTTCAAAAATTCTCAAAGGAAACACTCACCCATAACCTAAGGATCATTAATATGTGATTTTTGTATGATTTCATAGCCAATTCACGTGAAATTCTCAAATTATCGAAAGCCCTAGGTTACTACCCAATTCCTTAATTTTTCACTAATTAGGTAGTTAAATTCAACTAGGAATTCATGCATTAACTAACCTTAGGGTAGAATTTACTTACCTCTCAGTGGCTGGGTCGTGGGGCTCTTTTCCAAGCTCTCAAAATTGCCTATGGTGGAAGAAAATGGAGTGGGAATGAGAAAATCCCGCACTTAAAGACCTTTCTGTCTACAGAGATTTCCGCACATGCGACTCGACGACTGCACCTGCGGTCTCGCACCTGCGAAAAATGGGACAAGGGCCTGGGCTCGCACCTGCGGGCTGGAGTCTGCTCCTGCGGCTCAGCACCTGCGAGAATTGGGCAACCTATCTGGGGGTCGCACATGCGAGGCCTGGACCGCAGGAGCGGTCTCGCACCTGGGACAGGTAACCGCACCTGCGGTCACACCATATCATGTGCACCAGCAACTGCTTCAGCTGGTTTTTGGCCTCGTTTGGTGCCCGAGAGGCACCTGGGCCCACCCGAGCCCCCGTCCGAATATACCAACAAGTCCCAAATCATAATACGGACTCGCTCGAGACTTCGTAACACCCGCAACAATGCTAAAACTCAAAATCACACCTCAAAACCCCTAGAACCAAAGTTAGGAATTTTAAGTTTTCTTGACTTTGCTAATAATGCGCCGAACCGACCTATACCACTCGGAATGACACCAAATTTTGCAGGCGAGTCATAAATGACATAACGGAACTATTCCCGGTCTCGAAATTCCGTTCGGACCTTGATAACACAAAAACACGTCCCAAACCACAATAGGAAATTAAGGAACTCTTATTTCAATATTGGGCGCCGAAACGCTCTTGGGTCATTTGAAACACATTCCGAACATACGCCCAAGTCCGAAATCATCATACGAAGCTACCGGAACCGTCGAAACTCGATTCCGAGGTCGTTTACTAAAAATGTTGACCGAAGTCAAACTTGGCCTTAAAGGCCAACCTGAAGGAACCAAGTGTTCCAATATTGCTCTAAACACTTCTGAATTCAGGACCACCCGTCCCCGCAAGTCATAAATCACAATAAGCCGCTATGGGAAGTTTCATTTAGGGGAACGTGGTCCGATAATGCAAAAATAATCGGTCGGGTTGTTACAGTATGATTTCTAGCATGTTCACATTAACCGCATCAATAAAAGTGCGGATATCAATCCGAAATAGCTACTAGACGGTGCCATGGGATGGGCCAGGCCACAAATCACTCGGTACACGCCCGCACACCCGTCACTTGGCATGTGCGTCACCTTAATGATAGTCATATATCATATAGTTCGGGGTTTTGAACTCTAAGAACCAAGTTTGGAAGCGTTACTTACATCAATCAAGCCAAAACTCTACTCCGCAATGCTCTTGCTGCTCGACTCGGCCACAAATCGCCCCGAATCTAACAAAAATCAGTATTATATCATTACGTATGCTAAAGTAACGAAGCCCACATCAAAATTATTAAATTACATCACAAATCCCGAAATTGGCTAAACCCAGGCCCACGTCTCGAAATTCAATACACAAAACTAGAATCCTTATTCACTCACGAGTCTACCCATATCAAATCCCCAAAAGAATTTTCCAAACTTTCTTCCAATTTTCACCCAATTTCCCCCCTCAAATCATAAATTAAATGATGAAATTAAAGTCATAATCATGGGAATTAACCAAAACTAGGTAAAAATCACTTACCCCAAACACCCACTCAAGAATCTCTCCAAAAATCGCCTTCTACCGAGCTCCCAATTAAAATTTGTGATATGAACTTAAAACCCTCGTTTTTGAACTTTAAATTATGCCCAGGTATTCCTTTTTCACGTTCGCGGCTCACCCATCGCGTTCGCGATGAACAAAAACTCTCAAAAACCATTTCCAAACTCTTCTCAGATAGCCTGTATTATAATGACAATAACTTCTAATACAAAACTCCAAATGACAAATGGTTTAATGTTTTGAAAACTAGACACCAAGATATACAATTTTTATGTTTTATTAATTTTCCAATTTCTAACATATTTTGAGATATAAACTGTCAAAGTTAGCCCTGTGCAACACAAATTTCTTCTTCATCTTCTCGGACAGTCTGTAGTGTACCAGCCACAACTCTTTGTACACAAATCCAAATTCTAAATGATTTATTTTTCTGAAAACCACACACAAAGGAATACAACTTTCATTTCTGGATCATCTTCCAATTTCTTATAGATTGTGAGATATGGTCCTCCAAAGTCAGACATGCATAACAAAAAAATTTCTTCTTCGTGAATGCGAAGAACAAAGTCCCTAAAGCTAAATCCTTCTTCGCGAACGCGAGAGGATCCTCGCGAACGCGAAGAACAACACCAGACACCAGCTATTGCAAAACAGCCCGAAAATGATCCGAAACCACCCCGAAATACACCCGAGGCCCCCAGGGCCCCGTCCAATCACCCAAACCAGTCCCATAACATAACACGGACCTGCTCGAAGCCTCAAATCACCTCAAACCACATCGAAATCATGAATCGCACTCCAATTCAAGCCTAATAAACTTTAGAACTTCAAACTTCTACATTTGATGTCAAAATCTATCAAATCACGTCCGATTGACCTCAAATTTTGCACACAAGTCGCAAATGACACAACGGACCTGCTCCAACTTTTGGAATTCCATTCCGACCCCGATAAATAATTTTCCACTGCCGACCGGAAAGCGCCAAAAACTCAATTTCGCCAATTCAAGCCTAATTCCACTCCGGACCTCCGAAAAACATTCCGAACACTCTCCTAAGTCCCAAATCACCTAATGAATCTATCCGAGCCATAAAAACCACATTCCAAGGTCATTTACCTATAAGTCAACTTCCGATTGACTTTTCTTCTAACTATAAAGCCATCTTAAGAGACTAAGTGTCTCATTTATCTCCACAATCACTCTGAACCCGAGCCAACCGTCCAACACAATATAGCTGAACAACACATAATAAATAGAAATAGGGGAAACGGGGCTAAATTCTCGGAACGGCCGATCGGGTCGTTACATTCTCCCCCACTTAAACAAACGTTCGTCCTCGAACGTGCCCAGAGTTGTTCCAAAAACCACCAAAATTGCCCTCTAACCTACCATGCACATACCCGAGGGTGATCCCACGTCACCCTATCCCATATAGGTCCAATAGCACAACACAATTGAAATTTCAAAATCGAACCTGACCCATAAACCTTAGAACCAAATTTCCACTTCTGAAATAATTTACAAGATCAAAATTCCACAACTATAAACTGAATAAGTTTGAAAACGCTGTATCAAGTCATATCCGTAACCCAAGATGTAATCACATAATATACCGCATGACTCAAACACTCATAGCGATAACTCCTAATCATAATAGCTGCTCAAAACAACCCAATACCGGTACATAACCTCTTATCAAGCAATGCCTCTCTCTAACACTTTCATATACTGCCGATGGTGAAAGAAACACGTAGAAACTAGCAACCATTCATCCGATCAGCCAGTCATGGAGCTCCCCCTTTCTCCAACAGGAACTATAGAAGATTTCTAAGACAACTTCCGATATCATCCTTCCAACCATGTTGTAGTCAACTCTGGTAGTATTCATTCTAGGACCAATGACCTCTTCTCATCCAACACGACAACTCTGATGACATGAAGCATCAATACAATCCAAAGCCATAACCTGTGCAACTCGTTCACTCAATAGCAACATCCCACGAACTCAAATCATAGAAAAGATTCACACGAGAGGACTATCCTGCCATTAACAATTACCATCACAACACCATGCTAAGAGCCTGACACACATCGTAAAATCAAAACACACGAATCTGACACCAAGGATCATACCTCCACATAACTCCGCTACAATGCGTGATCCCATCCAAATGCTGGTCCACATGAAATAATTCAAGCCACCTTGCTCAAAATTAATAACCATGCGCAATTCGACATCAAGTATTCCAAGTGCATTTCCATAACCACAGGGAAATCAGACGATACCATGCCACACAACCCGAAAGAACATAAACAATACGTCTCAATCCCGCAATACCCAATTACTTACCTTACTCAAATCCTGCTATAAAGCCCAAATAGATCCGCACCATATGTGCATATAACCAGCGGATCATAACTTCTCGTAGCATGAAAGAGTAACTCATAACTCATTCCAGAATACACATAAGCCTAACAACGACTGAATTATAGCACACACTAACCTCTGACTAACCCTGGGCTATGTCTCCACAGCCCACAACTATGAAATTATCTACTCATTAGAGTTCCCAGTCTCCAAACCCTCAGAGCAAACAAGTCACCATATCCCATCTCAACTCCGTCGCCCGAATGTCTAATACTTCCCCAATACACGATCATACCACGAGGGATACCCCTACAATTTGTGTGTGTTACAAGGATAAATTTGAATACCCGCAGCCAGCCAACAAGGAGAGTACCGCCACACCAAATGAAGCACCCTTAACTCAAACACATTGCCCTTTCTGAAATGTATAACCTCATCAAGCCGCACCAATTAGTGATACCATTTACCTAGTCATCTGGAACTATCCATGATGTCTAATAATTTATGACCTTCCTTCCAGAACTGAATCGAGACCTCACACATGCAAATCTCAATCTATACACAACATACCGCGTACCCATGCCATCATATGATACATATGAGAACTTCATAACCCCTTCCGAGTCACAAGCAACTACGTACCCAATCAGCTACGAACTTTCCATTTGACTTTATTCCGTAGAAAATTACAATACGCCACATGCCCCACGCACCAGTTAGGAAATATACATCTCAACTATGGTAGAGACCATAGAGAACCCTCTGAAACCCATTGTACTGATCTAACCCGCCAGGACTGAATCCCTCTAACTCAACCAAGCTACACAGGCCGTCAAAACCCAAGAGCATTGCCACGAATCATGTATAGAAATCCACCATATCATAAGCATATCAGGAGCCGATCTTACCCATTACTATGCCGATTCAACCTACTACCAAGCTGTCCTATTAATCCAAGTTCCTTATGAATTACCTTCAAATTGAAACTTCTACTTGCCATAATACCGCAATTCTCAACCCAGATTCACCACATGAGACCCAAGCATAAAATCATACTGTCTAAGGCTCGTAAGCCGCTGAATACTCTCTCAAATATCCCCAAAAGTAGCACATTCAAAAATACTTACCCTGAAGAGACTTCCTGTGAATCTAAAGCCATTACCTTCACTTTCCTGGTACTGATACGTAGAATCAATGATAATATATGAATGCCACCAATCTTGACACCCTCCAATGTAAATCTCAGTTTCTATCCAAATACACATCTTGAAGATTCCCAATTGTTACATATGACCTTGAATCCATCAGTACCATTCTCAAGAGCCATCTACTCTACGCATATCTCAATTAAACTGATCAAACAGACCGAACGACCTGCATCCCATTAACATATCAACACCCAAGGGAGTAACCCACACCCCTAAGCAACCATGCAAATTCCTACTCCGCACACACTACACCCTTTACAAATACAACTCAAACATTCAGTGAAACCCAATTACCCATAGAATATATTACAATCTGTATCCAAAAACTTCCATTACTCAAGTCGTTCTCAAACTCCACCTCTGCAGGTTATAACGGATTCACCAGTATACCTCGAACTGAAACCAATACACCACATAATCGTGCAATCAACTTATCATTAGCAGACTCCCCCACTTGGCTCAAAGCCATAGATCAAGAAAAATAATAACTCATAATGCCCATACGCTATCATCGCCACAATACCACAGTGAGATTCAACTAAATCCTTCATAAGCTCATATAGAACAAACCATCTAATATCTCAAATCATCTGCAATCTCGCATTTCACCATTGTAATAGCCGTTCCAACTTCCACAAGAGATCTAAACTCAAATTACAGCATATATCATTTACTGGAAAAAGAGAACTTGCTACAAAATCACATAAGGATCACACAACCTCAGGACATTCCGTGGGAGATAACCCCGCCTGTTTAGCCTCAAACTGATATCTTTATATACCCTTCCAAAAATCATAGCTATTACGCAATCACTTTACCCTCTTGTATTTAAACACAACCACGCCTACCCTCGAGGTATCACAATATGCGATATAAGAACCGGAAGCTGATGACAGAACTAACACTGAAGCTGTGGTCAAAGAAATATTGAGCTTCTAGAAGCTCTCTCCACACTCGTCTGACCACCCAAATACCCTCACTGGACACCCGTGCCCCAAGAATGCTACTGAACTTAGCCAAATTTCACACTTGGAGAACATTGCATAAAGCTTCTCCTCCCTAAATCTCTATAACACCATCCTCAAATGCTGAGTATGCTCCTCCTGGCTACGTGGGTACGCCAGGATGCCATCAATGAATACAATAATGAAGGAGTATAAATACGAATGGAATACACTGTTAATCAAATACATGAACGCTACTGGGGCATTGGTCAGCCCAAAGACATCACCAGGAACTCATAACACAACAGAAAGATCCACTTCACTCCACAACTAAACAACATGAGAGGTCCTTCAATACACTCACAACTCGAGGCCATATGCCAACTCAAGACAGAAGTCAAACACTCAATAGTTCTTGTTACATCTCCAACCAATCCTTTTGTCACAATCAAACAATCTGAACACACCTCACCATTGAATCACACTCGCCACATAGTCATCCAATCACAAAAATCCCACCAATAATGACACAAACGGACATATAAGTCCCAAATGCATGTGCTCACACAATCGAAATCTCAACACTCAAGCCACAGCAAAACCCGACCTCAAGTCCTCCAGACTGGCCCATTATAAACATGCTAAAATCACATCTCACACATCACCCATGGAAATCACAAGCCGTCGATGCACAGCTGATACCGAGCGCTCACGTGAGCATCCGAATACATAGAAGGAATTCAAAGAGTTACGCTTTAGGCTGAACTAATAGATTCGCACGACAAGAATTCAAGAATGTGAGATTTTCCTAAGGGTTCTGCAGCCTCTCGAAGATAAGTGCAGACGTCTCCGTACCGATCCGCAGGACTCTACTAAACCTGCTCATGACTTGTGAGACCTATGTAACCTAGGATCTGATACCAACTTGTCAGGATCCCAAAACACCTGGCCGTAATGGCTCCTGTCGTGGAATCAGGCAAGCCACACATTTTGTTTGGTTTAAATTTGTTTTCAGAAAAATCATTAATTTAGTAGCAAAAGTATCATCATAAATCCATTTAAAAATTTATTATCATTAAAACATAAATAAAAACCAATCTCAGAACTAGTGTCACCGAGTCATGAGCTACTATAAATAAAATGTCGAAATACAAGGTTGACATAATACTGTATGAAATAATAAAAGGCGATAGTAAGGTAAAGAAGGAGAAAACGAGGCTGCGATCGCCAGCTGTTACCTCGAAAACTCCAAAAGAAACTGTGACAGCTAATCAGCAATCACTACCGGGTCCCGATATACCTGAATCTGCACACAAGGTGCAGGGGTAACGTAAGTACACCAACTCAGAAGTAACGAACCCAAACTACAGGATGAGAGGTAGTGACAGACTAAACCTCAATAATTGTAATGAAAAAAGTACACAGAATTTAGGCATGTTCACAGTTTTAACAGATAATGAAAACAGAATATGACCGATATGATAAGTAATCCAGGTATACCTCAGTACTATACATGCCAATGTATCAACAGTGTGGAAATGCATCTAGTGCTCACAACTCTCAAATCGAAGTCTACTCAGTACTGTACATGGCTCTCGAGCCCTGGGAAGATCCATCCCGAATAGTACACAAACACCGGTGACCGTAGTCACTCAGTACTGAGGAAAAAAGGCCAATCCATCCCCACGGAGAAAATCCATCTCCGGAACACAACACTCGGACAAGATCCATGTCCAGGGACGATCCATCCCTCACATATCATCAACTTCGGACAAGATCCATGCCCAGGGAAGATCCATCCCTCAATATCAATGCGCTCACTGGTGGTGTAAAGACTCCGGAGGGGCTCCTATTAGCCCAAGCGCTATATCAAGCCAACGAAGGCATGATCAGAGTATCGTTGCGGTGTGCAGTCCGATCTCATAATCGTCTTAATAACAGGCTCTCGGCCTCACTCAGTCATTACTCTCTAGTCTTGCTCACATAGGCTCACAGATGCATGAACTAGCCCGAAACAATGATAAATATATAAAATCAACAATTACCGAGACTGGGGCATGAAATGATATGCTATGACATGACTGAGTATGCAAAATCAAATAAGCACATAAGGAGAAAACAATATACGACCATTCGGGTCTCAACATTTTCGGCGTGAAGCCCTAGCATTTGACTTAGTATGATTTCTAGCATGTTCACATTAACCACATCAAGAAAAGTGCAGATATCAATCCAAAATAGCTACTAGACGGTGCCATGGGATGGGCCAGGCCACAAATCACTCGGTGCACGCCCGCACGCCCGTCACTTGACATGTGTGTCACCTTAATTATAGTCATATATCATATAGTTCGGGGTTTTGAACCCTAAGAACCATGTTTGGAAGCGTTACTTACATCAATCAAGCCAAAACTCTACTCTGCAATGCCCTTGTTGCTCGACTCGGCCACAAATCGCCCTGAATCTAACAAAAATTAGTATTATATCATTAATGTATGCTAAAGGAACGAAACCCACATAAAAATTATTAAATTACATAACAATCCCAAAATTGGCTAAACCTGGCCCCTGGGCCCACGTCTCAAAATTCGATAAAAATCACAAAACTAGAATCCTTATTCAATCACGAGTCTACCCATATCAAATTCATTGAAATCCGACCTCAAATGCCCATTCAAATCCCCAAAAGAATTTTCCAAACTTTCTTCCACTTTTCACCCAATTTCCCCCCTCAAATCACAAATTAAATGATGAAATTAAAGGCATAATCATGGAAATTAACCAAAACTAGGTAAAAATCACTTACCCCAAACACCAACGCACGGATCTCTCCAAAAATCGCCTTCTACCGAGCTCCTAATTAAATTTTGTGATATGAACTCAAACCCTCATTTTTGAACTTTAAATTCTGCCAGGTATTCCTTTTTCGCGTTCGCGGCCTATCCATCCCGTTCACGATGAACAAAAACTCTCAAAAACTATTTCCAAACTCTTCTCATACAGCCTGTAGTATAATGAACATAACTTTTAGTAAAAAACTCTAAATAAAAAATGGTTTAATGTTTTGGAAACTAGACACCATGATATACAACTTTTATGTTTTGGTAATTTTCCATTTCCTTACAGATTTTGAGATATAGCTGTCAAAGTCTGCCCTGTGTAACACAAATTTCTTTTTCATCTTCCCGGACAGTCTGTAGTGTACCATCCATAACTCCTTGCACACAAATTCAAATTCTAAATGGTTTACTTTTCAGAAAATTAGACACAAAGGGCTATAACTTTCGATTTTGGATCATCTTCAAATTCCTTTTAGATTATGAGATATGAGCCTCCAAAATTAGACATGCGTAATAGAGATTTTTCTTCTTCGCGAACGCGAAGAACAAAGTCGCTGAAGCTAAATCCTTCTTCGCGAATGCGAGAGGATCCTCGCGAACGTGAAGAACAATACCAGACACCAGCATCAGCTATTGCAAAACAGCCCGAAATGATCCGAAATCACCCCGAAGTACACCTGAGGCCTCCGGGGCAACCGTCCAATCACACAAACCAGTCCCATAACATAACACGGACCTGCTCGAAGCCTCAAATCACCTCAAACAACATCGAAATCATGAATCGCACCCCAATTCAAGCCTAATAAACTTTAGAACTTCAAACTTCTACATTTGATGTCGAAACCTATCAAATCACGTCCGATTGACCTCAAATTTTACACACAAGTCGCAAATGACACTACGGACCTGCTCTAACTTTCGAAATTCTATTTCGAACCCGATAGCTAATTTTCCACTGCCGACCGAAAAGCGCCAAAAACTCAATTTCGCCAATTCAAGCCTAATTCTACTCCGGACCTCCGAAAAATATTCCGAACACATTTCTAAGTCCTAAATCACCTAATGAAGCTATTCGAGTCATAAAAACCACATTCCGAGGTCATTTACCTATAATTCAACTTCTGGTTGACTTTTTTTCTAATTATAAAGCCATCTTAAGAGACTAAGTATCTCATTTATCTCCACAATCACTCCGAACCAGAGCCAACCGTCCCAACACAACATAAAAAAGCTGAACAACACATAATAAAGCAGAAATAGGGGAAACGAGGCTAAACTCTCGGAACGGCCGATCGAGTCGTTACAGCTGTGCCCGAATAATTAGGAATTAAATGGAATTCTATTTCTTGGTGGAAAAGGAAGACCCAACAGGTTTAAGAAAATATTTTAAACCCTAAAACCTGTGCCTATATAAAGGGGGTCTTATTCCATAAGGAGGCTAATGGTTTTTACCATACATTTTCCTAGGAGAAATTCGCCCACACGAATTTCACTAATTTCGGGCATTATTTGGGTCACATAGCAGAAGACCGTAGAACTAGAGGATGATTTCGCGATCTCAGTCACGCTTCAAGAGATAAGTATCGATTTTATATTCGATTATAATCGGTGATTATGTGTTGTCTATATTACATGCAAGTGATCCTGGTTATTTGCTTCCGCTGTTCATACCTATTTTTTATCAGAAGCAACTCCATCCACTGCACCATATGCTTTGGTGGTATATCAACTTCACTCTATACTATAACTTCATTTAAATGAACATATAAAGATCATAACAACAATAATACGTTAGCAATAATGACTTATGAGCAGGTTTTCACCAAATGCGTTAAATTAAAACCCGTTCAATTCGGAAGGGAATGCCTATGGTTGACCTTGAAAATCAATTAAATATATATAAATATTTAATTGCATACCTAATAACTAAAACAAGCGCTAAGGGTATGCGGTGGCAAGTCCACAACTAGGGTGGCAAACTGATATGTTGTGTGGGTCGAAAATGAGTATTGTAAAAACTGATATTATGAAGATTTAACTCAAATAGTCGTCCATTTAATTTCTTAAACTTAAAATAGCCGGCGAATGTATAACATATGAATAATTCATGTACAATATATGTATAGCTATGTATAATTAATGTATACTGGCTACAGAAAGTAAACATTAAATCTGATCGGCTATGTGTGTAACAATCCCATAGACCCGACCTATATTCAATGTGGATAAAAAATGGGTTAACCGACAGATAATATAAATATTCATATTATCCATATGGTTTCTTGAATATGATCATTTTTGGGAGAATTCCTAGTCTCCTAAATTTGAGGCTTTATAGAAATGTAAAAGTTAAACCTATTAGTTATCCATTTTTAAGTGGACAATATGGTTCTTATTCATATTTGACTCATTTTTAAAAAAATTCATATATCTAACCCATTTTTTAATAAAAAATATGAGTGGACAATTATTTTCTTTAAACCATTTTTCCATAATTATTCGTCACCCATAAACTTCAGATCCCGACTCTTCGTGCCCTTTGCCAGCCTTTCTTAATATATATAGAGAGAGCTGATAGGAAAAAGCGAAAGCTGGAAAAGCAAAAGACTTCAGGCATCTGCGTGGGCGGAGGTGCATGGACACAGGCATGCACATATTATCTTTAAGTTTAAATATCGTGCATTCACCTTGTAGAAATTATTTACTATAATTAGGTCAGTAAATTTTTATAAATATATATGCTCAATAAAGAAAATATATGAAAAATGTTTGAATTTCATCGGTGATATCTGGTTGAAACAAAAACTTTCATTAACAAACCTTGTTTTCTTAAAAGTTACCATTTAAAAGCACACATATGGCTATCAGTCTGAATAAATGCAATTTAACGCATGCGGTTGTGTAATTACAAATTTTAATCAATTTGTCTCCTCCTCTTTCAATAATTACTGCAAGCAGATTTTGATGGCTTTGTTGTATCATCTACGTTGGGGTTTTCATAGAAAACCAATCAAATTGAAAAAAACAATCAAACAATATATATTTTTATTTTTTTTTTATTTTTTTTTTTGCTTTGGTTCTGGTTTTCTAATTTATTTGGTTTGATTTCGGATGTAAGCAAAAAAATAACCGGAAAAAATTAAACCTAACCGACTATATAAATACTTATTTAAAAACTATAATTACACACACACACATAACAATTCTAGGTACATCTTAATCTTGAATAATTTTACGGTACATATTAATCTTTTGTTCTTTGTCCTTATAGTAATTTATCTGCCTTTACTCTCTAGTTATACTCATATTCTTTATTTTAATAAGTCCAAGAATATCTTTCATGTTAAAATAATTTATTTTGAACTCTATCCTTAAAATATTTATCACATTTTGATTCAATTTTCATCAAGACATCTTAGTAGATAAATTTTCTTAAAAATAAATGGCTTGATAGTATTATGCTATAATATAATCGGTGGAATATATGTTTGATAGTCCATGTAACATATTTTTGAGAAGAAAAAACTCATAAAATACCCCCAAAAAACCTGATAAAACCGACAAAAATCTAAGCGATAAAAAGTTGACTTAGTGAGTTTGATTTGGTTTTCATATTTGATTATTTAACATAATTAATTTAGTTTTCTTTTAGAGAAAATCGATTCAAATCGAATCATGAATACTGTTGCATGTAATGTTTATTGCCAATTTCAACAACAATCGACTTGTAGCGGGAGAAATTAATACCTTAAACTAAGTGTTAGGCATTCCCCTCAAAGCCTAAAATTACCCGCTACGTAGTATATAACTTAAAGTCACACGTATACGCTTAGGGGCAAAGTTGTGTTGGCGCAAAGATAGTCAACTTATCACCCTTTATCGAAAAATTATATTACATATAAGGTAAAATATTACTTGTTATTGATTAAAAATAGAATTTGAACACCCTTATTGGATATCCTTGCTTCACCACTGATCCACTTGTACTTACAAATAGGGGTGTTCAAATCGAACCGGAAAAATTACACCAAACCGAAAAATCAAACCAATCCTATTACAAACCCGACTAGGTTTGTTTGACTTGGTTTGGTATTGAGTAAAAAACCTGAACCAAATCGACATATAAATATTTAATTTATATATATATTTTTAAGACTTTATATTGAATTTTCTTTAAAAAAATGTAGAAATATTTGGGATCCTATCATGTGTTAACCTTGAAAGCATACATTAACGAATAATTGTTGTTAGACGACTAAGAAAATAAATATCATGTGTTACTAAAAAATTCTCCCATTAAAATATTTTAATAGATCATATGTTTGTCAATTTTTTCAATATTTACTAAACATATATTCAAAACTATATCTATACTTGAACAAAGTAATTAAGATTCGAATAATATTCATGTAACAAAAAAATTCAAAAACTCGACAAAACCGAACCAATCCAAACTATATATTAATTTGATTTAGTTTTGATAAAAACCTGACTAACACGGTTCATGTACACCCCTCCTTTCGACATTAAACCAAGCTGTAGTAACAACTCCACCTTTTAGTTGAATTACCGTTTCCGAATGCTAACTGTATTCACGACAAGAAAAGCCTAGAACCGTTCTCTTTTTCTCTTTATTCTCTCTTACCCAATATTTTGGGGTTAAATTAAAGGAGCTAGGCGAGCTTGCTTTATTGTTTTTAACAGTGTCAGCTTTAGATTTTTACCTCATTTATACAGCAGGTTTCCTATCACTTTAATCGAACTCTTATTTACTCAAGATGTCACATTGGTCCTTGTAAAAAGTAAAGATCCTCTTCTTTGGTCCTTCCTTTTTCTCTTTTAGACCACCACTTCTTTTTCTGATGTTTTCATGTAATCATGAATCTTCAAGATTTTGGCCTCCAAATTATCCCTTTAGAATAGGCTTTAATATTACTACGAAGTAGAGGCGAAGCTAGCATGTCTCTTACGGGTTCGACAAATTTCAGTAATTTTGGTCTAAAATTTATATTTGTCTAAAAGAATTTATTAAAAATATTTATAGATTTAGAATCTAGTAATTTAAAAAAATTATAATTCTAAAAATTCAGTAGCTTCGTATCCTCGCTCAACCTCTACGACAAAAAAGGAATTGAAAACGAGAAAGATAGAGAGATAGAGGTTTGACGTAGGTTTTTTGGTTTGTGGGGAAAGGGGTGGTGTCATCATATCATGATAGTGTTATTCTCTTCTTTCTGTCTTTTAACGGAATATGATGAGAAATCCTGCTTTTCTTTCATTGTGTTTTTATGGTTGCCTGCAGTTAAATAGTTAGCATAGTTTTTAGTGGAACTTTGGCGTTTTCTACTTAAATTGAAAATCGAATCTTAAAAGTAGTATAATGGCTTATTTGTATCGGGTTAACAGATTAACGGGTAATAAATATATTGAAACTTTATTATTAACGGTTTATCGGTTTGGGGGCAGATTATTTAATTTTCTTATCGGATAAACTGTTAATCCGTTCAGAATTTTTATATTTATATATTTTTATTCATATGTATATAAAATATTCCTTCCATTTATCCACTATTAGAATTTAGAAACCATAAAATCAAAATTCCTAATTTCTAATCACTATTCCATTGTTCTTTTAGGATGTCCAGACAAATATTACCATTAAGTTTTGAAGGCAACCTACAAAATGCACAAGCCAAAATAAAGTAATGTAGAAAATTCAATCACCGGAATCGGGTGCCTTAAGGCAACTAAAGAATGACGAAATGTGCAAGTAAACTGCCTTTTTGCTGGTATTTACTAGTAACACGAAGGACCAAGATATAGACCTCTATAAAATAGATTCAGATAGGCCGATAACCGCCAGATAATAGCTTAATCGATATTAATCCGCCTGATATCTTATTGGGCGGCCAGCAGATTAATACCTTTAAATGTTGATAACCGATAAGCCGAACCGTTAAGAGTAAATAACCGCCTGATCCATCCGATAAAAAGCCCTAGTCATATGGGGATAATATAATTTTTTTTATAATATAAATATATTTTAACATGTTATAGTAGTTCTACAGAGTGGTGGTCAGACTAACGATGTTGTATGGAGCTGGGTGTTGGCTAGTCAGGATCGCTCATGTCTAGAAGATGAATGTAGCAAAGATGAGGATGTTGAGATGGATGTAGGACACACCAGGTTAGATAGGATTAGAAATGAGGTTATTTGCGACAAAGTGGGTGTGGCCCCTGTTGAGGACAAGATGCGGGAAGCGCGACTTAGGTGGTTTGATTATGTGAGGAGGAAGAACACAGACGCCCTGGTGAGGATGTGTGAGATGTTGACATTGGAGGGCCTACAAAGAGGTAGAGGTAGGCCTAAGAAGAGGTGGAGAGAGGTGATTAGGCAAGACATGACGCAGCTTCAGCTGACCGAGGACATGACCCTTGATAGGAAAGTATGGAGGTGTAGAGTGTTCATAACAGTAGTATTGACGCACAGTCTCGTTTTCTGTTGGTAGTAGGTTTGTATGACTAACCGTTATTTTCTTTCTTTGTTGATCACCTTACTGTCTTGTTGTTTTTATTCTGATTTTATATGGTTGTTTGGTACTGTCCCTTCTTGTCTATATTTTTTTATTATCGTGGCGCTTATGTTTTTCCGAGCCGAGGGTCTATTGGAAACAATATCTCTATCCTCAATGTAGGGGTAAGATCTGCTTACACATTACCTTCTCCAAACTTTACGGTGTAAGATAATAGTGGATATTTTGTGGTTGTTGTTATTGTTGACAGCGTAAAAACTATTTAGAGGAAACAAATTTAAGTTATGCACTATGTAAAAGTTCGTTTATATGTTAACTTCTGTTTAACCAAATTATTTATCAATTTAATGTTCATTAAGAGATTCACCTTTACGTACCTAGTTGTGTAAAGATATTTTTATATTATCAGTGCATAGCACTTGAATTCTTAAAAATGGATTTGACTGATATATATTGGCAATGAAAAGTTTTTTCTTATACTACCGGTGAATTTTATCTTGTTAATTAGTATAAGTTATCATTTTTATCAATTTATCAATTAATGTTTACGAACGATTTAGCAGCTGAAATTATCTAATAAAGAACATGATCGTGTAAATATTTTTATACAGCTAGATCATAAAAATTAAACTCCAGAAAAATAGTACTAATGCAAGAGAAAGTCACCATATATAGCCTAGATTTGCAGAGAATCTCAGTATCTCACACACTCATACCCGCACGAAGACACCTACACATGATTTTGGCCCTACCTTTTATGAAGTAATCAAGCTTCATTGCTTTCTCTATTTTGACCGATAATATTTCCAAATATAAATTCTGCTGAGAGCTAACTTTCCAAATTAGTCTAATTAAAACAAACATTGTAATATCATATGAAACACATCATTTTCTGTATATATTCATGGTGTTCGGGCATCTTCAGGTATTTGTTACCTTCCACCGACAACACAAATACTGAATAACTTTGTCCATTAAAACTTAAAAGGAAAGAAATCTTGCATGAAAGAGGCCGGTGAGCATAACTCGAGAATTATATCATAAATCCAGTGCTAAACATATAAGTAGTGAACTTGCAGCAGCTAGGGCTGGGATTTGGGAAATAAGTTAAATATTACAAATTAATTAACTATTCCAATGGATACAATACGTATAGCGTAATAACCAGAAAGAAAACACACACATAACTTCACACACATTGTAAAAGAACCTCCAAAAAAAATTACAACATACTCGAGATTAAAAACAAAGATAACAAACTTAAGCACAGTAGATACACATTTAATTTTGATTAATACAAAACCTACCAGGAATAAATATGTATCTCCACTTCATCCTCAACATAGCAAGCTCCAGCATTAAGAAAACCTTCACTTTCTTATAATATTAGGGCTGAACATTTTGAGTAGTTAATTTCCATTGAGTCATTTCCACTTTGGCTTGAGAACAAAGTGAGAAACTTCAAGATTAATGAAGTTAATTAACATACGGATTAAGCTTAGGAGATTATAGAAGATGGCTGGTGGTAGAAGAGTTATTTAGACCAGAAAACCCTGTCCAAGAATTTGCACCACCCCAATATTGATTATTTTCCAAACTACCCAAAAACTGTTTGGTAGAATTTGACTCCATTTTCACTGGTGGTGAAACTTGAGAAACCCCATTTGGTGCTTCAATAGTACCTTCACCATGAACTTGAAAAGGGTACAAATTTGTTGTATGCTCAAAGTTAGCTGCCAAAGACGGCAATAAATTATTGTTGTTGTTGTCGTCGTCGTTCCCTATCTGATATCCCATTTCATTACCAAATCCTCCTCCATAATTATTTAGGTTTTGGAAAGCAGCCATAAGGGGTGTAAATTGTGTAGATGGTTGTGAAAATTGGTGGCCAATAATTTCCATGCTACAACTTGAAGGACTTGCACTTGTTGAAATAATAACATTAGAATTACCCATTTGTCCTCCGGTTGATTTTGAGATGTTGTTGTTGTTGTTGTTGTTACTGCTTTTACTTCTTTTATTCCTCCGGCAGCCGCCTCCGACTGGCACGTTTCTCATGGCACCTCCTCTGGTCCAATAACGACGACAACTCTTACAGAAGTGACGTGGCTGAGAAAGGCTGTAATTATTGAAGTAACAAAACTTAGTATTTGTTGAATCACACCTAGGACACTTTAGTCCAGCTTCTGGAAGTGGAATTTTTGCCATCCGGGCTCGATCGACCATGGAACCGGGCTTGATCGAGCCCAGCCCGCCACCCACCTGAGCGGGTGGCGGTAGAGGTGGAAGCTGAGGATTTTCAAGGCCAGGGTTTCCTTGTTGATGATCTGGCTGCTGTAACTGGAACAAAAAAACAAGAAGAAAAAGAAGCAAGTTAGAAAACTTGTTCACAACTCAAGTAGTCATATATATTTGGTATATTCAACAAAAAGACTAGTAGAAAAAAGGAATATGAATATGAATATTACTCTTTTTTAATTATCTGCCTTTTCTTAAGGATGAAGAAGATGTATCAAAGGGGAAATTGAAGATTAAAGATTAAAGCCATACCTGTTGCAAATTAGGATGATCTAAATAGACTGGAAAAGATGAGAAAATCATGGTTTTTTTTTTCTTTGATCTCTTTACTCTTTATCTTTTATAAAGGTTGATGGGTTTTTTGGAAATATATGAGTGGAGAATCACAATAAAGAGAGAAGAAGGGAATACCAGAGCCCCCAACAAAGAGAAAGGATGAAAAAGAAGAAAGAAAATGGAGGAATTAAAGATAGAGAGGGGAATTGAAGAGAACTTTGTTTAGTTTAATTTACTTTTCCCTCATCACATTCTCTCTTTCTCTTTTTGTTTTATTACTATCTTTTTAGGGTTTTGTATTGTAAATTTGAGTGGGCGAAGTTCCTTCGTATTTAAGTTTTCTTTGTTGATCCCCTTGGACTACTACATTCATAATAGTGCTTGAGAAAAGTAGTGTTATGACTCCTCGTTTTTTTTTTGTTTTTGATATGTTGTTCGGTATCTGTATTGAGCCCGATTAAATTCGAACGTGTGACAAAAAATTCTTACATTAAGAGTAGAACGCTCTCTAACAAAGATAATTCCTTATCCAGGGATCGATCTGGAGTCGTCTGCTTAAGAACGAAAGAATAATTTATCCATTCCATCACAATAGTTGTTTATTTGTTGTGACTCCATGAAAAAAGAGAGATAAAAAATGTGCACATTATCAATTTGCTTATGGTGGGATCCTCTTACGTAATAGAAATTCTAAATGGGGTAGTGAACATATCATAGTAGCTTTACAATTATCAAGAGAGTGATATTCTTTGGACCCCCTTTTTAGCTTTGTGTTTGCCTTGTGTTGGGATAAGTATTGGTCATTACTACCTTACTATTATAGTACTACTATACTTTTTATGGTACCTTGGCAAAAGCTAAGCACACTATTATTGTTAAGTTTCTTCTTCTCATCATCTTCTTCTTCATCTCTCTTTTTGCTCTTGTCTGTTTTCGATCTTTTAAAGTTTATGGCTACCTTTAATTTACTTTAAACGTTCGATTTATATATATGTGCATGCAATTTGGTTTCAATTAACACGTGGAGAGACGTTCCTAACACAAACATCAATTTGGACTTTCTTAATATTTAATAGAATATTCTAGTAGCAAGTGTTTTTTTTTAAGTGTCTCGACTATATGAACTTTATTTCATTGAGAACCTTGAACTTTTAATTAGTACGAGAGGAGCTAGAGATCATTTCTTCCATGATATTGAGCTAGAATATCATTATTGTTTTTCTCTTCTGCTGTTTCCTGGATCAAAAGGTGATGCATATGTGGCTGCACTAATTTAATCTATGTTCTATTTTTGCACTATTTAACAACTTAATCTTTAAAATGAGATGGTATGTAACACACTTTAACATGATATTGGAATAAGCAGAGGCATGAATTCGAATATGACCGGCTTTCATTATCAAAAGTATTTTCAGGTGCGTGATTATGAAAAATAATAAGGCATGCACGTGATGGAGCATGTCAAAAATATAATTATGTTATTGAAAAAAAAAATTCTCTTTAAGAGCTTTAAGATTTTAAATGAAATGATAATACACTTCAGAATATTTGTCATTAATTCCTTAGTATAACACTGCCTAGGATGAAATGAGGTTAGACAAATTTCTTTTTCCTTTGGATAATCATTCAGTATCCTAAGTCCACTTATCCGGTAATTTGAATTCGCATTACGTAAAACTACTGAGATCAATAAAATATTTCCTGCCAAAAAGTTCTTCATTTTCAAAATTGATCAAGCTTAAAATCTTCCTGAAATTATTAAGGATGAAGAAATGACAACCGTGCCACTACATTATAATATAAGGTTATATTTGGCTTTATAAGGAATATGTTAGGAGTATATAAACATGCATAAAGAACATTGCATCCTGTCCTAGCTATTTGACAAGACACATATATAGTGATATCAGGAAGATCCAAAAAAGAGTCAAAAAGTAGTCATTATTACTGCTTGTTAACAAGATGTATTTATTTTAACCAAAAGAAATTAAAATTTAAACAAGATTTCTTTCAATTTATATTGCTTGAAATATGTCCTTTGCGCCCTTTAGATCATGCAGTTCATTTATGTCCAGACCCTTTATAACTTTTCGGCTTGTGGGTATGACTGCAATATGCTCTTTATTTTAAGCTTGAAACACACAAATATTTCCTCAACTTCAAATGGACATCACTTGCTTCATGATTATGTATTTTCAATGTGTTCGGACGTAATAGGGCTATGTGCTTTCGTTTACAAATAATCTCGTACAAAATTCGTATAGGTTAAAGTTGTTAAAAAGTTCATATTGTAGATTTATTTATATCACATAATTATAGGAATAGTTTCATTGTATGGCCACTCAATATTTATTTTATTGTACAAAAGTTATAAACTATTTCTTACAATATAAAAAATCACTTAATTTTGCCTAACTATTTCTGAAGTAATTTGAAAGCAACTAAACAATTTATTATAGTTGGAATTTCCACCTTCGGGAGTGCGATGGCGCCTAACATTTCACTCACCATGCAAGCCAACGTTAGAGAAATTCTTAAGCCAATTTTTAAACCGTTCAAATAATTAAAACTAATTAAACTGAGAAAATAAAACTAAAATAAAGTACGAAGTGGCATACAACCCCCGAATAGGAGTTACAAATGCGCGAGTTACTAGAAGTTCTACAAGCAGAGACTAAAATAAATACAATTATTTCGAATAAAATGAACAGTATTGAGGAATGAGGAAGGGGACTTCAAGGTCTGCAGACACCAACAGATCTACCTCGAGTCTTGAAATGTGATAATCCGAGCTGATGCGCCTTACGCACAGCTGGGACCAGTACCAAAATCTACAAAAGAAGTGTAGAGTGTCGTATGAGTACAACCGACCCCATGTACTCTTTAAGTGACGAGCTTAACCTCGACGATGAAGTGGTGACGAGGCTAAGACAGTCACTTACAATAACCTGTACGGGGTATAAAATAACGGCAGAAAAGAAAATGTGGGAACGAATTAAAGCAATTAATACATGAAAGTATCTCAATCTCCAAAGGAAAACCAGTAAATGCCGAAATACCAATCTTTAGAGTTTCGTATGAAAATACCGAAGCCAACACAACATGATAAGGAAACAGAAACATATAGATTGTTGCGGTGCGCGATCCGATCCTACCGTACAACACAATCCTCCCTTATTCCACCATAATAATATCAACTATAATAAATAAATATATGTTGCGGCATGCAACCCGACCCACCATTAATCAGAATCAATATCATAATTCACCTTTGTTTCACCATATCAATCCACCCTTATTTCACATATTGCAGCGTATCACCCGATCCCACCGTACAATATGAATAAATCAATAAGTGTATTTAATTTAACAACTTAAATCACAAGAGTCCTCCACGAGTAATGGATATGAAGCAGAAACAGAAAGGGAATCTCCTCTCAAAATAAGAATCCCATACAATGAATAACAAGACAATTCAAATAAATGACAACTAAAGGTACAAGTAAGTCATTTAAGGCAAGTAGCAGTAAGTCATGAATGTATGGGAAAATCTAATATTTTTAATATGAGAATAATAAGTGACAAATAACAATTAAAGGCACGAGAAGCATTTAAAACACGTAACAGTTAAGGCATGGCATGAAATAATTAATGAAATGCGAAAAATCAGCGAAACAAGTAATTCGTCAGCGTATAAGCCCTCACCACCTCACATTTTCTCCGTAACACATGAATTTCACATAGCACATAGTTAAAGGGTTCCTAATTCCCTCAAATCAAGGTTAAACCCAACACTTACCTCAATCCGGAGTCTACTTAGAGCTCTACCAAGCTTTTCCTCTAGAATCCGCCTCCAAACCAATCGTATCTAACCACAATCGACTCGATAATGTCAAATAATTCTAGGAGAATCAATTACAATACATAAAGTTGGGATTTTTACGCTTTTTTCCAAAAAGTCAAAAAAAAAGAGTCAACCCCCAAGATTCGGACCAAAACTCGTTTACCCATTCACCCTCGAAATCCGACCTCAAATTGAGTTCTAAATCCCGAATTTGCAAAAACTTCTAATTCTTCCCAAATCCCTAGTTTTCTACCATGGAAGAACAAAGATTAAGGCTAAAAATTAATGCGTGATGTTAGAAATAAAAGAAAATGAGTTAAAGTGTATAAGCCTATGAATTGATGATGAGTTTTCTCTTCAAAATCGCCTCTAGGCTGAGCTCTAATGAATGTTTGTGAAAAATGGGGGAAATCTCGTTTTAAAATGTTTAAATGATTGGGCGTCAGACCTTCTTAGCGTTCACGAAAGGCCTGCCATGATCACGAAGCACAACAACCCAAAAGGCCTACGCGTTCGCTAGTTTACTCACGCTTCATGAAAGGCTGCTCCCCCCAAGCCTTCGCGTTCGCGAGCCAATGCTCGCGCTCGCGAAAGGCTGCTCCCCCCTAGGTCCTCATTACTACGCGTTCGCGAGGTGCTGTCCGTGTTCCAGAAGGGAAACCCCCTATACTTCGTGTTCGCGTCCAACCCTTCACGTTTGCGGAGAGCAAATTCCACCCTCGGCCCAGCTTACTCTTCGCGGAGAAGAAAACACCACATGACACCAGAAGAAAACCAGAATTTCCAAGTTTCAAAACTTTCGTAGCCTATCCGAAACTCACTTGAGCTCTTGAGGATTCATACCAGATATGCACACAAGTCTAAAAATATTATATAAACTCTCTCGCACGTTCAAAACACCAAAATAACACCTAGAACTACGAATCGGATACCAAAACGAATGAAATTTTCAATAAGACTTAAGAACTTTCATTTTAACAACCGGACGTCATAAACACAATAGTCAACCTATACCAAGCTCCAGAAAGAAAATCCGGACCCGGTAGCAATAAGGTCAAACTTCGGTCAAATTTATAAATTCTTTAAACCTTTAAATCTCTAATTTTCAACAAATTGCGATAACTTGAGTTAGAGACCTACGAATTTGATTCTGGGCATAAGGCCAAGTCTCAAATTATGATACGAACCCACAGGACTGTCAAAATACGGATTCGGGTCCATTTTCTCAAAACGTTGACCGAAGTCAACTCAAATGAATTTACGGCACGAATTCATATTTTATCAATTTTTCACATAAAAGGCTTCCGAAAAAAGGTACAGATTGCGCACGTAAAACGATAAAGGTTAAAAGGAGCTATTTAAGTTTTCAAAATATAGAATTAAGAATTAAATCTCTAAATGACCTATCGGATCATCACAAGCTAAAAAGTCACTCAATTTTTGCTTTAGTATCATAAATATCTCCTCTACTTTCTCCTATTGACTTTCTGTCACACTTGGGCAAAACAAAATATTACACTTTTTTGGGCTTAATAACTCTTATACTGGAATGGATCCTTTCATTCCTTTTATTCTGTAATGTTTTTTCGCAAAACCCTCACACCAATAACATATTATTGTATTTTATGTATAATCTTTCAATCTTGCAGCTGCCAATATTGAACTTTGTTTGCATATCTAATAATTTTCCTTTTTGCTTTTACTAAGATGCAAATCCAAAGATTTCACTAGCTTAAATATATACGGAGTATTATAGTTATTAATAGATAAAAAGCTAAACAAGATCAAAGTACCGAATTAGTATTGACTGCCTCGATCTCGATCGAACGGAATAGAGCTTGAGTAGTGTGCTTCAAAACTAAGATGGATCATACATTACTATAAACACCAAAAGCAGAATAATTTTTTTTTAATCTTTTTATAAATAAGTGAATGAAGAAAATTTTCTGTGTTCGTATAGGAAAGAATATAAGAAAGTTTAAGTAAAAGAATTCAAGGTATCATGCCTTATTACTCGGCTCAACTCGACCAAATAGAAAATTCTCTCTAATCTCTATGTTTAATAATAGGTCAATATACTCTAACTCTATCCAGAAAAACATTTCTCATTTCTGGCCTACTTTGAAGTCCTCGTTCGAGCTCTACTGGAAAGAAAATCTCTTCTATTTATAGATGAGTCATATCTAATGATCTTCGTTGCCCTTGAATTTTGTTCCGTAGTTCAATTCGAAACTCCAGATGTGTAAGTAGCGGCTTTGTCAATGGAAAGACAACCCCATTCTACACTTCATCAAAACGAAAATCATGCCTCGTTTATTCCTCCAAATACCATTTGCCTTTTTCCTCAGGCTTCTAGGTTCGTCTCCACCAATTTAAGTTTTTAATAATCATGAGTGCTTAACATATATGGTTATGTGATTATTAGAGGGATATGTTATATCTTTGCGTCCTATTGTAGTTTTTTCCTTTTCATCTAACCATTCACGATTGAAATTTACTGGCCGAACTAATCGGAATTCATACTGTGAAATATAAATTAGCTTAAGTTTACATAAATTTAACTAAACAATAAAATAATGAAAGTTTATGATAAGAACATTAGACATAACTTATAGCTTGTTTGAACAATTTTTTTCTAGCTAAAGGTATTTTTTCTCCAAAATTAAGGTGTTTGACCAAATTTTTAGAAGGAAAAAAATTATTTTTTGAGTAGAAATAGAAGCTATTTTTGAGAAGTTGAAAAAATTAGCTTCTCCCCAAAAGTAATTTTTTTAAAATGCATTTGTAAGAAATTATACTTAGAAACACTTTTAAAATTTTTTGGCCAAATACTAATTGTTGCTCCAAAGTGCTTTTCAAATTGATTATCAAAGCACAAATAATATTACTTTGAAAAGTACTTTCGAGAAAAACACTTTTCAAAATAAGCTCATTTTAGAAGTTTGGTAAAAAAAAGGCTATTAATCCCAAAAGTTAGCTCATAATGTGATAATTCAAGACCATAAAAGGAGCCCAAATAACTCATCACCCATCGATGTGGGAACTCAACACTGACGTTCAGGACTAGACCTCTGGAGCATGAATAATATAAGATAGAAGTTCGACATCGAATGGGGGTAAATTACGGATCGGGTATATTTGACTCCTATATTACATAGCTCATGAAGTGAATATTGTCCCAGAGTTAGATTGAAAATACACAACAAAAATAGAAACTAAAGTAATAGAAAACCCTAATCCATGAAAACTAGGAAGACATGCAAACGCGTTAAGGAAAAAGTGAGTAGAAATAATGTAGGGGGGGTGGGGTGGGGGGGGGGGGGTTATGGTGTTTGTGGGGTGCATGCATTAATATGAGCTGGTGAAAAAAAGCCATAATAAATGGGGGAGAGGGTCCTTATTAGCCTCTAAAGCTAACGACAAGAGATGCAGTCTTCTATCAATCCATCACTTTCATTAGATTCTTGTGGTCTCTTTTTTATTTTATATTTTATATATCTAGACCTAGCTGCCACGTTTGACCCCATCTCGTAGCTCCCTTTTATTTTCTTTTTTTGTTTTCCCACACGGTATTCGGTATCCGTATTGCAGTTCGATTATATTTGGATTCGCGCTGGGTAGGGCCTCATTCGGGAGGTAGCGCTCCTTGACAAGAATTTTTTCAGTTTCATGACTCGAACTCGAGACTTCTAGTTAAGGGAGGAACAACTACATCCACTGCACCACGTCCTTTAATGGTTCACAGCTCCCTTTTCATTATCATATCCCCCCCTTTATTTAATTTAGTACTAAAGTATTGTTTTTTTATTTCAACTATACTAGTAATATTCCTCTTGTTTATTCTAAGACTGTTTTCCCAATTATACTAGTAATATTCTACCGTAATATTGGCCACGAATTCGTATGGCAGAATGTTTTTTGACATGCTTTTTCATGCCATTGCCGCATTGCATGTGGGGTCTTTTAGCTATGTTTTTTCTTTCTCACTCTCTCTTTCTTTTCTGGATAGAATCATGGAAAAGAAGGTGGAAAAGATAACAATATATGAACGAAGTCTCATGTTACAGGTATATAATTAATAAATATGTATAGAAAAATTAATAACATTCTTAATAGTGTAAAGTTTTTTTATGATAGTTTCTGGAAGGATTTCCGATACAATCGGCTTTATTTCTCGAATTTTACTCTTAGAAACTCTTATGTTAAAAGCAACCACGTTTATAGAGTCTTAGCAACTCCCATGTATGTTCAAAATAAAATATTGTCTAGAAATAGACAAAACGAACTACAATTGTCTAGAAAAGTTATATTCTGGTGATGCCGATTAATAAGAGATATTGCACACCGGAAAGACATATTAAGGCCTTATTTTTATTTTTTTTTAAGATTAAGATGTCTGAATCTAAATATACATCTGGATATCAAAATGTGTATTAAGATTAAGACATCTGAATTTGCTTACACATCTGAATATCAAGATGTGTATTCAGATCTGAATACTTAATAATTAAGACTGTTTGATTTTTAACATCTGAATATATAAAATTTAAATTAATCTAATATTCCACCACTACAATAAATAGCTTTTTAAAATATGATAGTTGCCGGTGGTGATGGCTAACGGTAGTTCTTGTGAATGTCGGCTAAAAGTGGTGGTTGGTGGTAGATTTGGTTGATGGTGGTAGTTTAGAGTAGTAGCTAGTGGTGATTGGTAGTAGTAGCTATTATGATTGAGGATGATGGTGGTGGGTGGTAATAATTAATAATGGCTGGGTGGTGGTGATTGTTAATGTATTATAGTTTGGTTTGGATAGGAGTCTGCAATCAGATAGAGAACAGGAGTCTTATTGTGTTTGGTTTGGATAGGATTCTGCAATCAGATAGAGAGTAGGAGTATTATTGTTATCTTATTGAAGAGTTTGATTATAACTTGTACTCTGTATCATCTTATAAATAGCAATATAACAAAGCGCAAAGGAGCGCAGGTTATTTCTCAACATGGTATCAGATAGCCTTCAAGATCCCCTCTGAATTTCATCAGGGCGATCACTTCCGTTGTCTCTTTATTCTCCATATCCGTTCTTGCTTCTCCATCTTTCTTATCACTAAGTATAATTCAATATTTATTCTGTTTTTCTAATCATGGCTGCTCAACCTCCCAACAACCCTTACTCAGTACACATCAAAGACTTGGTTCTTGTTTGCCTTGACAATTCCAACTACATGAAATGGAGTCACCTTTTTCTTCCTATTCTTGATATCTATGAGCGTCAGCATCACATTGATGGTTCTGGCACTGTCCCTCAGTCTATGATAACTGATTCAACAAGAAACAACATTCCCAACCTAGAGTATCCGAAATGGTGCCGACTAGATCGTCTTATAATGACTTGGATCAATGCAACAATATCACCTGATCTTCTTCCTCTCCTCTATGCTGCAGATTCTGCTCAAGCGGCATGCGATATTCTGAAAAGTCATTTTGTTAACATTACTACTACACGCGAGATGCAAATTAAGTACCAGCTTCGATCTCTCAAAAAGGGTGATCTATCTTTTTTTTTTTATTTTTTTTTAAAATTTTTTATAATTAAAGCCAATCACCCAGGTTTTCAACCCCTGTGGTGGTGGGGGGTTTGGCATAGACCCCTACCCTGCTTATTCATTAATGAAATAGTACATAAAGGGAGACAAAGGCCAAAAACCTCCCATAAGAACAGATACTAGTGAGTTTATATGGCTAGGCCTATTAAGACATGAAAGAGCTACTTTTATAGAGTCATATCAGGGCACAACAATAGCTTTTTCGTTAGGAATTAAGGAGGCTCAAAGATCCATCCTGAGTGCTTCTTTGGCCTGATTCTGAAATTTGGGATATGTCTTCTATCCATGTTCATAGCAGTTTTAGTTTCAAGTAGGAGGTCTGATTCGTTGAGGAAGAAGACATGTTGTGTGAGGATGGTGGCATGTTTGGAGAGAGCGTCCGCCACTTTGTTTCCTTACCTGTAACAGTGCTTGACCTTAATGTCATGTTGGAGCACTTTTTCTTGGATAGTAGATATTCCTTCTTTTAGTCTCCATGGAGTTTTGTGTATACCGAGAATCATATTGACAACCAGGAGAGAATCAATTTCCAGAATCAGGTCTGGACAATTATGATCACAGCACTAGAGGATAGCAAATAAGGCCGCTTGAACTTCAGAGTAGTTGTTAGTCAAGAAATGTACTGGTGTTGCGAAGGCCATCACCATTTGTCCATTTCCTTTCCTAACAACACCACCAATTCCAGCTTTTCCTGTATTTACCATAAAGCTTCCATCTGTGTTAATTTTCCATTGATTATTATCAGGAGGATCCCATATGACCATGGTGCTTTTCTGTCTTGGCTTGTAATCTTCTATCACCTTGCATATATTTTCCCATGTCCACTTCCAGTCCATATGACTATATTTTTGCCCCATGGACATTTTAACCTGAAAAAGAGCCTGTTGGCAAATTCTAAAAGTGGAGATGGTTTTCTTACCATATTTCTTATCACACCTGACCTTCCATATCTCCGAGTAAATTATGGTTGGAGTGATTTGGAGTATGAATTTATGGACATTGTTCTTCGGGGATTTGGACCACCATTGATTTATCTTGTATAAAAGGCTCCTCCCTGTGGTCTGGAAGCCCAGAGGGGCGGACATGAAATTCCATACCTTTCTTGCCGTGTGGCTATTTGCGAAGACATGGTTGATAGTTTCCTCTTCTGGGACCCTGCAACAAAAACATCTAGAAATAATGTTAGCATCAAATCTTTGTACAATGCTATCAAGTGAGATTTTGCCTATTATAATTCTCCATGTAGAAAAGAAGATTTTGAATGGTAAGTGTTTATCCCAAAGTTTTGCTAACTGAGGAGATAAGTATTTTCTTTTCCTTAGAAAATGGAAGGCAAAAGAGCAAGAAAAGACTCCTTTGGGATTGGGGGTCCATATAGCTTGGTCTTGGATTTGGTCCTGTCCAATCTTGATTTGCTCGATTTCTTCTATAGTACTCTGAGGAACTGTTTGTTGAAGCAGTTCCATGTTCCATCTATGATTAATGAAGAAATCTTTGATGTTGGTATTCCCTGTTTTGAAGGTGGGATTGGTTATATTGTATATGTTCCCAGATGGAATCCACCTATCCCACCAAAACAAGCTATTACCCTTGTTGATCTTCCATAGAATATTTGCTTCCACATTATCTCTGGATTCCGTTAGGCTCCTCCATGAATTAGAGTCTTTTGTATCCAGCTTCTTAGAGATTGGGTTAGATCTTTGGCAGTATTTAGCTCTGAGAAAGTTCATCCATAGGTTATTTTCCACCCTGAATCTCCACCATCTTTTTGCTGCAAATCTGTTACAAATGTCGTGAAGATTTTTGAACCCAACTCCACCTTCATTGGTAAGGAAGCTCATGTTATCCCACGAGCACCAGTGGTAGCTCTTTTTGCCTTCTTTTTCACCCCAAAAGAAGTTAGTTAGGTACATTTCAATTTGCCTGATAATAGACTTTGGAGGGACCATGACAGCTAGCAAATATAAGGTTTGTGACTAGAGGATGTGCTTGATTATGGTAGCTCTCCCGCCAAAAGATAGAAGTTTCCCTTGTCAGCTGCCTGCCTTTTTTTGGATTTTTAGGCCAGATCTGCGAAATAACATATCTTTTTCCTGCCGATGTAGATTAGACATCCAAGATATGTAAATGGGAATTAGACGTGCTTAAAGCCTGTCTATTTTTGGATCCTCCTGATGGTTCTTTTATTGTTTCTGCCGACTCCCTAATTCTAGTTTAGGAAGAAATTTTTTTCTTTATTGATCTCTTGCCCAGATGCTTCTTGGTAATCCTTTAGGACTTCAATAAGCATTTTCAAAGATTTCCTGTCACCAGAAGAGAAAATGATTAGATCATCAACATAACTTAGGTGATTTATCTTGGGTCCTTTTGGATTGATAAAGAAGGCAATGAATTGGTTATTCTCATTGAGTCTGTTAAGAGCCCTTGATAAAGCCTCAGCTGCTATAATGAATAAAGATGGGTAAAGAGGGTCTCCCTGTTTCAGTCCTCTTGATGATTTGAAGAAGCAATGTCTTGTTCCATTTAATGGAATACCAATTCTCCGAGATCAGTCTATGAATGGTGTCTATTCTTATCTCCTAAAAGTTTATTTTCCTTAGCACAACTGCAAGGAAGCTCTAAGATAGTTTGTCGTAGGCTTTGGATATGTCAATTTTGATGACAGTATTTCCACCTTGGTTGGTCTTCTTTATGCCATGAATAAGTTCCTGCGCAAAGAGGATGTTTTCAGTGATTAGTCTACCTTTAAAAAAGCCATATTGATTATGTGAGATTAATTTAGGTCGAAAATTAGCTATCCTTGCACATATAACTTTGGAAATAATTTTGTTTGACACATTACATAAACTGATGGGTCTGAGTTGCGACAAAGAAGAGGGGGAAGCCACTTTGGGGATGAGAACCAGGTTATTATGAGTATAAAATCTCGAGAGATTATAGCCATTAAAGAAATTCCGAACAAATTTGCAAACCTCCCTTTTTATAGTGTCCCATGAGGCTTGATAGAAGTGGCCGTTGAAGCCATCCGGGCTTGCAGAGCTGTTGGGGTCTATGAAGAAGACTACCTGCTGGATCTCTTCTTCATCCGGGATTTGCTCCATAATATGGTTGTCTTCCTCTGTAACCATGGGGTTGATGTGCTCCAGAATGGACAGGTTGTTGTCATTATGGGTGTGTGTGAACAGATTGCTGAAATGATTGATAGCCGCATTTGCAATAGCTTAATTTCCTTCTATCCATGTTCCTTGATTATCTTTTATTCTGTGAATGTGTGCTCTCCTCCTTTTATCCTTGATCACGATGTGAAAATATTTGGAGTTAGAGTCACCTTCTTCAGCCCATTTGATTCTAGCCTTCTGCTTGAGCATGGATTTCTCCATCTTAAGCCATTTGATGTATTTTGCCTGTGCCCTGTTTAAGTTTTCCATGTTCGTCGCATTGTTGTTGTTTTCGTATTCATGTTCCAGCCTACACAAGTCCCTTTCTGATTGTTTGAGGGAAGTGAAAACATCTCTAATAGATTTATTAGACCATTTGCTAAGACCCCTGGCGACTGCTTTCAATTTCTGTTGGAGGATCCATTGGTCGTTTCCCTGAACCTCCATGCTCCAGATTCTTTCAATTAAGGAGTTGTAGTCATTCTGCTTAGTCCAAAAGTTAAGAAACCTGAAATATTTGATAGCGTCCAGATTCTCATTGCCAAATTTGAAAGTGATAAGACTATGATCCGATCCTGACTTGGAGTGGTGGTCAACTCTGTTGGATTGGAAGTTGTCTGCCCACTCCTCATTTATAAGGACTCTGTCTAAATCTGGTGCTGATTCTTTTCCTCCCCATGCTTCCATTACACCAAGTGAAAGGGTTCTCTGTGAATCCTAGATCAGTCATCCCACAATCATCCATACAATTAATGAAGTCTGCACTTTTACTAAGGGTGTGTGGGGTACCACCCTTCTTCTCGTCTGGAGACATAATAGTGTTAAAGTCCTCCAAGATGGTCCATGGTCCATTGACTCTGTTGCTCATGTTTCTTAGTTTGGTCCATACCCTCATTCTTTTCACAACATTGTTCCTTGCATATACAACAGTGATCCAGAAAGTATGGTTATCACCCTTTATTCTGAAGGTAATTTGTTGCATGTTGTTGTTAATAACTTCACAATTCATTTCATTGTTCCAGAAGCACCATAACTTGCTGCATTTGTTGGAAACAGCTTGATCAAATCCAAAATATCTCTTGTAGTCTTCTAACTTATTGGAAGTAAGAAATGGTTCCTGGAGAATGATGAACTGAGCCTTATGTATTCTGTTTAGTTTAGCTAATCGTTCACTTGCACCCTTTGATACCATACCCCTGATGTTCTAGTTGATGATGTTGATCATTTAGGAAAGGTTGGGGGTTTGAACGTTGCCTTGAGTTTGAAAGGTACTTGAGGTTTTATTGTTGCCTCATTTACCTTTATTGTATCTTCTCTTGTTTCCTCTTGGAGATAAACCATGTTTTTGCCCTCTGTCTCTTTTGTTACTGGATCATCGATCTGTTTTAGAGCAGGAGAAAAGGCTTCTACTAGGCTATCCACTACCTGTTCATCATCATCTACACTTCCTTCCCTGGATTTGTTATCAGATTCATCATCTGTGGAGGGTTCGTGAGATTGGTTGCTGTGTATGTCTTCTCCTGATTCATACATAGAGTTGTCGTCTAAGTCTGGCCCATGTTTGTTGTTCAATTCTCCTGGGATGTGTTCAAGTGTTCCCAGGTCAATCACAATTTTTCCACCTTTGTTTTGGATGCAAGCCGTATCTGCTGTGATTGGGGACATGATTTGGCTGATTGAGCTCGCAATACTTTTCAAGAGTATTGACGGTCTCAAATCAAATGAAAAGAAATAGTGAAAAATTGGAGGATATAAGAATTATGGAGAAAATTTTGAGGTCACTAACTCCAAAATTTGAGCATATAGTGGTGACAATAGAGGAGACTAAGAATTTAGAAGAAATGACTATCGATCTCCTATTGGGGTCGTTTCAAGCATATGAGGAAAAACAAAAGAAAAAACAAGAAATCGTAGAGCAACTTTTAAAGTTACAAGTAAAGGAGAAAGAGGAAATCTCTAGCTCAATTCGAGATCAACAAGGGAGAGATCGTGGCCGAGGTCGAGGACGAGGACGAGGACGAGGACGTGGTCGTGGACGTGGATACGTACGAGGTGGCTTCACCAACTACGAAATGAAGGAGTTCTCAAGGAATGGTCGAGCAGGGAGCAATTCACGGTCGAGGTATGACAAATCTTTAATAAAATGTTATAATTTTCACAGATTTGGGCACTATGCTTCCTAGTGCAGAGATGCAAAATCAAAAGTTGACGAGAAGGCTAATTATGCCGAGAAGACAAGCGAAGCCAATGGTAGTGTTCTCCTGGCATATAAAGGAGAAGCTGGAAACCAAGATGACGTGTGGTACCTCGACACCGGTGCAAGCAGCCACATGTGTGGGAAGAGAAGCATGTTCGTGGAGCTTGATGAGTCAGTAAGTGGAAGTGTCTCCTTTAGTGATGAATCTAAGATTTGTCAAAGGAAAAGGCAAGATTTTAATTCGTCTAAAGAATGGTGATCACGAGTTTATTTCAAATGTCTATTATGTGCCCAATATGAAAAATAATATTTTGAGTTTGGGACAACTCTTATAGAAAGGTTATGATATTCACATGAAAGATTATAACCTTTCAATAAGAGATGGCAAAAATAATCTCATAGCCAGGGTGCCAATGTCTCAAAATAGAATGTTCATATTGAATATTCGAAATGACGTGGCAAAATGCTTGAAAGCTTGTTACCAAGATAAGTCTTGGTTATGGCACCTTCGATTTGGGCACTTGAATTTTGGCGGATTAAAATTATTATCAAGTAAAGAGATGGTGAAAGGATTACCATCTATAAAGCATCCAGATCAACTATGCGAAGGATGCCTACTCGGGAAGCAGTTCAGGAAGCCGTTCCCAAAGGAGTCAAGCTCAAGAGCTCAGAAGCCATTGGAGTTAATACATGCTGACGTTTGTGGTCCAATCAAGCCAAGATCCCTCGGTAAAAATAATTATTTTCTACTTTTCATTGATGATTATTCTAGAAACGCGTGGGTGTACTTCTTGAAGCAGAAACCAGAAGTTTTTGAAGCCTTCAAGAAGTTCAAGGTTGCTGTCGAAAAAGAGAGTGGGCTAGAGA
>MDKI01207710.1:0-28769 GCA_005239505.1 Nicotiana paniculata
TAGCTTCTCTATTAAAGTATTTATATCTAAACACTTAAACCAAATAATGAAAAGAAACAAAAATAAAAAAGAAATAGGAAAATATAAAAATGTTGGTATAGGGGTTTGAACCTTGTACCTCAAGAACAAAACCCACTTCATATCTACCTTTCAACTAGTGAATCGAACAACCTTATATTACTTTTAGTGTATAGCGCCGAATATAGTTGTATTATACCTGCTCTGTCAGGAAAAAATTATATAACGTCACACTTTGTGGCGCTATTCATTAACGGCACAATTACCGTTAATGTATAGCGCCACATAGTATGGTGTTATAGATATTTCGGTACTCCTTTTTTTTTTTTTTTTTTTCGTTCTCTTTATCCAATTTAACCACAATTGGATTCCGGACTCCAATTTAGTTGCCTCGTCAGTATTGTGAATGTCTTTAGTTTTTCAATTGATTTCGTGACACGTAACCCCTTATTGACAAATCAAGTCGGAGATAATCATTAATCAAAGTAGGTCGAAATAGGAAAATTCAGAAAGAGTTGAATAGGACGATACCAAGTTGAAATATTCCAAGAAAAGAAAATGAAGAAACAGATGAACTTTCTGTTACACCCTTATGCTTACTTTTAATTCGCACTATGGTTCTCAATCCCTATATATTTTTCCATCTACAAGACTAGGTGTATGGAGTTGTCTTTATTAAGGAGCGTTTACTCTCTATGTAAGATTTTTCGGTGCGAATTCGAATTTAGTCGGGTCTCAATACGAGTACCAAATACCGAGTCGGAAACCAAAAAAAAAACTTAGAATTAATGCTCCTAATGATCCAGTATGGAATATTAGAATTGGCAAGGCCCTTGAACATGGCAGGTGGTTCATGCAGTATCCATTAGTACTTTTATTTTATTATTTAGGATCTAAAATTTACTAACTTGACTAATTATGTCGTGTACGTTTATTAAAAAGAAAAGTACTTCTTATAAGAGTTTGTACATTCTCAATATTCAAACTCAAGACTTTAAATTAAGAACTAATGAATCTTTATGTCATCACGTTCATTGGTGGTATAATGCAATCTATGGATAGCTATGCACAACCATTATGGACAAAGGCGAATATAACTAACACGCTCTACGAGTTAAACTGAACTTAATAATTTTGATACTGAGCTTTAGAGATACTTACTATACATATATAAAAAGATCACTAAAATTTCAATAATAAATGTTACTCTAGTCTACTGCATGATCTGTTCGAGAGGAAATGCTCCCCCCACCCGAAGTTGTCGAGTCATATCCACTCCTGCCTAACTGACAATCTCATATCCCATTTTCCTTCTTTTACTTTAGCTGAGAAATGACGAGTTTCTAATTACTTTGACATCTTCAATTTGTCAGTCACATCACATGGCAAAATGGGGAAAATGGCGTCAGTGGCACTAGTATTGAGCACTAGACACCTCCAGTTATGAACATAACTAACTTGTAGGACAAGGTGTTTTTGCACCATTTCACGGACCAGAAGACAAAGTAAGGCCACTACTTCTTCTTCTTCAGACAAAAGACAAATTTCATTTATTGTTGCATTCCTACTAACCGTCAAATTTTATCACAAAAAACAAAAGGAAAGTAAACTGATAAAAGGCCGAAAACTCGAAATATGTCTAACCTCTGTGGTAACAATTATATATCGCACTATCTACACTTATCAAAGTTTAATTTCTTCTTTTCACACTATTCACTTCCATCCATTTTTTTAGAAAAAACAAAATTAAAATTAAATTACGAGCAAGGTTGTTTACCGGTATTTCTTAACATTGTTATTAGGAGTATCTTTCTTCTATTTTTAACTGTTAAATATATAGCTTCCGATTTGGTGTCTTTCAAGGAGTTCTATCATTTGGGATCAGATTTAAGGGGTGGTTTGACGGGCGATATAAAAATAGTGTTGAATAGACTGTATTAGTAATGCTGAGATAGTTTATTCACTAGTTAATTTAATATATTAAAGTATTTCATAATTTTTAAGAAATTGGGTCTTCACGAAAGTACCCTCCATAATTTGATCTTTCAAAAAGAACAAAATCACTGAAAATCCTTTTACCTGCGTACAGAGAGAAGTCTGTTTGCTAAAAATATGTGGAAAGTATTTGAGATAGGTTTTTAGGGATTTGAGGGAGGCAATTAGGTCTTTAATCATATTTATGCAAGTATTAAAAATTTTTGCATTACTAATGTCATAGTTTTCCATGCATTACTTATATATAGGATAATACTAAGTATGATGTATAAATAATAGTGTATAATACAATTTGTATACCCTCTCTCTGATACTTAGTACGACGCTGAAATAAATGGATCAAAGTTAATAGAAATTGCATGCATTTTTAGATAACAGAACAAATCAAGTATGCGAATTTATTCTTCTTAAAATATAATATTCAGCTGGCTACTGCTGAAGAAATTTCCCCTGGTCAAACGAGGACAACCTTAGCTCATTCTGTCACAAAACCTACAAATACTTACAACTGAGGCTGAGCTCCATACTCTTAGATCTTAATTCTATCTCCAGTAGTATATACCGCATTTATATAATAGTATAGGAGACAAATTACTCTCTCCAGCCTCTGCATCAGCAGTTCCAGAGAGAAGGTAAGACGCCAGTGTAGGCACATGATCACGAGCCAATGACGGTGGGATTGACATGTGATGAGCCAATGGTGACCGTTGCAGCATTTATTCCCTCTGCTATTTTACCAATTTCAGCTGAATTCCACCAATAAAACCTTGCTTACATTTTCAAGCAAAGATGTTGCAATTAAATCATGAAGTCAAACCTTCATATTCAAATCAAATAAATACTCCTTTGTAAATGACCAATTTATCTTTTTTTTATTTGGTCCAAAATAAGTATTTATTTACGTAATCAAGAAATAATTAATTTTATTTTTTTAAATTTGTTCTTATGACGAAAAGCTAGAAACTTGAGTTTTAGCTGTAGTATTCCACTCTAATTACTGATACGCCCTTGCCTTTCCATCGCTATGTAGCGGGCCTTTAACGTGTCTTTGAGCTTGAATGATAGTAAATTATACTTATTACGTGTTTTATGCCTTATAGGAAATGATTCCGAGCTATATAAGTTATTTTGAGCGAAATCGAACAAGTTGGAGTTTTGAAGTCTGAGTAGAAGCCCAAAAAATTAAATGGGGATCACGTTCGGAGTTCGAGGACTAGGTCCGGATGTCAAAAAGTGAACAAAGTGATTTACTTTGAGAAAACTTGAGAGTCGCGTCGCATAGGGTACCACGAGGGGCGATACGGCTGTGTAATGATGCTGCCTGACATAATTTCACCTCTCTGAACTTCCTCACAAGCACGTCGCACGGCGCATAACGCGGATTGACTTAGCTGCAAGAGAGGCAGCACAATAAGAAGCTGCACGAATAGTAGCTGAAGTAGCCCGGGGAATTGCTTATGAGATCGTCGAAGATAATGGGGATCGACGATTCGATCTAAATCGATTCTTGGTTGAACACCAGTAAGAATGCAGCACCCAGTCCTGGAAGATCATTGGGTGACTATGCTAGACCAGTCTACAATCAAGGATTGTCAAGTGTCCAACCTCCACCATTGCAGCAAACAACTTTGAGTTTAAGCAAGGGTTGCTTCAAACCATCAGGAACAATTGCATTTTAAGAGGGAAGGTGAATGAAGATCCAAACACCCACTTGATGGACTTTGAAGAACCCCGGGAACTGCTCGCACCAAGAGAAGATTGAGTAACAAAGTCTTAGTGGCCTTGGCTTTCAGCCGGCCAAAACAGAATACAGAACAAGAGAATAGCAAAAGCCCCTTTTTTTAGTGAAGAATATATCGATTCAAGTCTGTCCCAAAAAGGGAAATAGGGGGTTTATATAGCAGTAAAAATTGAACGAACAAGGAAACAAAATAAATCAAACAACGAATAAGGAAAGATGGCATGCAAAATAAGTTCAAAATCAATTTGGGAGAGAAATCGGGTAAACCCTAGTTTTTAGGAAAAGTGTAAATCAACAGAGATCTTACTGAAATCGAACTCACATAGCATGGTATTGAACGTATATAGACGAAATAATGCTCAAAAATCAAAGATTCGAACCACTTTGATTCGATTTCAGAGGATCTTGCTTGTCATGTTTAGGCAAGCACCTAAGTAACACCACAAACGGACAACCAGTACCAAAAGGTTTCAAATATGGCAAGAGAACAATAGTCGAATCTCATTATCAGTGGGATTAGGAAAGGGATTAAGGGGAGGCGGCTAGGGTTTTTGTGGAGAGGAAAGGAGAGGAAACAGAGGCGGCATACCAGGGGCAATGGAGTTAGGCTTTCTGGGTTGGGTAATTAAAGGGAGGGGTTGATTGTGGGTCGTTGATCTCTTAAGATCAACGCCCAGGATAAAAAAAATGATGGGACGGGTTATTGGAATGGGTCAGGGGTAAAGGGTCGTTTGGATTGGGCTTAGGGGGTTGGGTCAGAGATTTGGGTGTTTGGGCGAGTGAATTGGTCCGGAAATGAGTCATATATTGGGCCAATAATTAAATGCACACAAATTATTTTAAGAAGAATTAATAGATAATAAAATAATACTTTTGCAATAAAATAATTAAAAATAATAACGTAATATTATAAAAATATACAAAATATGATTTAGCCCAAAAATATAAAGAATACAATTATGCATTGCGTATAGGCTATTATTGCAAAACTAGCTTAAAATACACAATATAATTATATAAAAATAAAACAAAATATTATGAAGCATATATATGTATGAAAAATAATAAATTTGGATGATTGAGTCATCACAAAATAATTTAAAGTGTAATTTATAAATATTGAACGATTTAAATGCAAGAAAAATTGATTTTGAAGTTTTAAAATTATGAAAAATTATGGAAAATGCTTGCATAAATTTTGTAAATTTAATAATGATGCAAAATGATATTTTAAAAGTATATACACTTATTTAAAATTTATGAGGGCAAAATTGGGTATCAATAGCTGCCCATCTTTACCTGGGAATGATGAAAGAGTTGTCGGGTAAAGAAAATGATGATCAATTTTGGCCGGATGGCAATTTAAAAAAAATAGGGGTCGAACCTTGGTTCCTGAGTTGCCTACATATCCCTGGTGTTACGGGAATCAGGCCGTGTGTAGTTCTGGATCCAACGGTGAACTGAACTGATGGAGTTGTTATAGGAATGATCGCATGTTTCGAAAAGGGTTCCTTTGGGTAGCACAATATCAGATGAAATCATGAATGTGAATTTGAAACGTTAGGGATGTACCATAGAGCGAGTGTCTGAACGGTCATAGAATAAAAGGCGGGTAATTTATGGTGGTTGGTTCTGTTGAAACGATTGCAGGATGTGAACGTTATGAACGGAAACCGGAGCGAAAATTGCTCCCGTTTGAATAACGGTTACATCTTAGATTACCTGCAAAACTTAAAACACGATGCATGCAGGATTATTGGACCATGAAGTTGTCTGCGGACGGTAAGGATGATGTCCTTAGACTATGACGTCCTGGGCCATGAATCATGTGATAAGGGATTCGCATGTCATGAAATGATATCCTCGAGCCATGAGGATGGTGCCTCTGGATTATGACACCTTCGAATGATGATGTGCACTTTGAGAGATTCTCAGGCCATGGAATGGTGTCTTCCGGCTATGAAAATGATGCCTTTAGACTATGACGCCTTGGGACAAAAATGGCAATGTTTCACCGCATGAAATGCAAAGATATGATGCTTGGTCATATGCGAAATGAAACAGGACAAGTCTTAGTCTTGTGTAAGATGAGGGAAGTGCTCAGGCCCAGGTAAATATAGGATAGTGCCAAGTCTTAGATAGCGTAATGAAGATAGTAGTTAATCTTGAGGAAAAGGCAATGCTTAGCCTTATGCAATTAGGGAGGCAATGCTTAGCCTCATGCAAGGAAAGATACAATGCTTAGTCTCATGCGGGAAAGGAAATGCTTAGCCTTATGCAATTAGGGAAGCAATGCTTAGCCTCATGCAAGGAAAGCGACAATGCTTAGTCTCATGTGGGAAATGAAATTCTTAGCCTTATGAAATTAAGGAGGCAATGCTTAGTCTCACGCAGTACGGCAGTGCTTAGCCTTATCCAAGAAAGGAGGCGACGCTTAGACTCATGCAAAGAGGGAGACAATGCTTAGTCTTATGCAGGGAAAGGCAGTGCTTAGCCTTATGCGAGGGGGAGGCAGTGCTTAGCCTCATGCAAA
Organism: Nicotiana paniculata; assembly: GCA_005239505.1. NCBI lineage: Eukaryota > Viridiplantae > Streptophyta > Magnoliopsida > Solanales > Solanaceae > Nicotiana > Nicotiana paniculata. The sequence continues at coordinate 6,288 of MDKI01207710.1, forward strand.
GAGGGAGACAATTCTTAGTCTCATGTAGGGAAAGGCAGTGCTTAGCCTTATGCAAGGAGGAGGAAGTTCTTAACCTCATGAAAAGAGGGAGACAATGCTAAGTCTCATGCAGGGAAAGACAGTGCTTAGACTTATGCAAGAAAGGAGGCACTGCTTAGCCTCATGCAAGAAAACGATGAAAATGTAAAGCATTTCTTAGCTGGAGATGCTTGTGCTAGATAATTGTTGTCTTGAAGGTAGTGACTTGATGTGTCTACGGATATCATTGTCTTATTGTGCCTGCATCCAAAGAAAAATTGTGAGTTCTACGGGGGAAGGTTGGTTCGCGCTTTGTTTTCCCTATTCTATCCTTGCTCCTGCCTTGAAATCCTGTTTTTGTTACCCTGGACAACATCCGACTGTTATAGAAATAAAGTTTTCGAAAACATGCCTGCATGATGAATGTCGTTATTCAAAATATAGTAGTATGCAATACCAAGTAATTTAGATGAACCGATGATTGTGACATATTTTAGAGATATTGCGATCTCCTTGATTTACAATTTTGAGGGTTCCACCCAAAATTCTTCCCCAGTTTAAATGCAACTCTTTGACTGTTCCGCGTGTAACGAGGCCGACTGGACTTGTCTTAGAATTTTGAGAGTAGTTTTTGATCATGGAAAAAATGAAAATTTTATTAAGATGTGACTGAACCCACAGGGATGCCTACATATCCCCTCTTAAACGGGAATCAGGTCAAGCATAGTTCAGTTACATCAAATGAAGGAATGTAAACAATCCTAAACATAGTATCTTTTGACTGCGTCTGAGTTGATATGTTTTGGCCAAATCTCTCTGTCCATTTCTGCAAGTATGAGTGATCCTCCTGTTAGTACTCGGTGAACCATGTAGGGACCTTGCCAATTGGGTGAAAACTTCCCTTTGGCTTTATCCTAATGCGAGAAGGTCTGCTTTAGCACCAGTTTCCCCGATGTGAATTGTCTAGGCCTGACCTTTTTGTTAAAAGCTCTGGACATTCTGTTCTGGTAGAGTTTACCTTGACATACTGCATTCATTCTCTTTCCCTCAATGAGAGCCTGTTGTTTATAGCTTTCGTACCCATTCTGCATTGCTGAGTTCAGCTTCTTGTATGATTCTCAAAGAAGGAATTTCCACTTCGAGAGGAATAATGACTTCAGTACCATGGACCAGCAGGTAAGGAGTTGCCCATGTTGATGTGCAAATCGTGGTACAATATCATAGCAGGGCAAATGGTAGCTTCTCGTGCCATTGTTTGTGATTATCTACCATTTTCCTCAATATCTTCTTGATGTTCTTATTAGCGTCTTCTACAAATCCATTCATTTGCGGCTTGTATGTTGTGGAATTCTTGTGTTTGATATTGAAGGTCTCACACATGGCCCTCATCAGATCACTGTTAAGGTTGATAGTGTTGTCGGTGATGATTGATTCTGGTACCCCGAATCGACAAGCAATGCGATCCCGAAAAAAATCTGCGATGACCTTCTTAGTTACGACCTTGTAAGATGAGGCTTCAACCCATTTTGTGACATATTATGTGGACACTAGAATGAACCTATTCCCATTTGAAACAGTGGGTTCTATTGGACCAATGATATCCATCCCCCAAGCGGAGAAGGGCCAGGGCCACTTGTTGCATTCAGTTCATTGGGTGGCACTCGTATCATATCAACATGTACTTGGCATTGGTGACACTTCTGGACATACTTGATGCAGTCTAATTCCATAGTCATCCAGAAATATCCTGCTTTTAATGTCTTCTTAGCTAAGACAAAATCGTTCATGTGCGGTCTGTAAGTTCTGGCATGTATTTCCTCGCGCAATCTGGACGCTTCCTTGGCATCGACACATCGTAATAATCCCAGTTCTGGAGTCCTTCTGTACAGAATTCTCCCGGTACTCTTCTTTTTCCAAATATTCTTTGATAACGTGGAACCATGGATTTCCATCACTTTCTTCTGCAAGATGAGCACAATAAGCTGGCAACTTATGAGTTCATATTGGGATAGGATTGATAAAATTCTTGTCTGGATGTTGTATCAGGAAGATAAATTGGTCAATGCATCTGCGAACTCATTCTGGACCTTCGGAACATGTTTGAATTCTATCTTCGTGAACCTCTTGATTAGCTCTTGTACACAATACAAATATGGAAATATTTTGGTATTCTTTGTGGCCTATTCTCCTAAAACCTGATGTACCAAAAGGCCGGTCTCGATTTACCAGCAATTCCTGAACATTCATGTCAATGGATAACCTGAGTCCTAAGATGCAAGCCTCATATTCTGCCATGTTGTTGGTACATGGAAACCTGAGTTTTGCAAATATCGGGTAGTGTTGGCCTGTTTCTGATACTAAGACTGCTCAAATTCCCACTCCTTTGAAGTTTGCAGCTCCATCAAAGAACATTATCCCCATCATATGCTTCAGTGATATCTTCTCCTACGAATGATAACTCTTCTTCGAGAAAATACGTTTTCAATGGTTCGTATTCCCCGTCTACAGGATTTTCTGCCAAATGATCTGCCAACGCTTTTCCTTTGACCGTTATCTGAGTTACATAGATGATGTCGAACTCACTCAGTAATATCTGCCATTTTGCTATCTTTCCCGTAGGCATGGGTTTCTGGAAGATGTATTTTAGCGGATCCATCCTTGATATGAGATATGTGGTGTAGGAACGAAAGTAGTGCCTCAACTTTCCATTTCAAAGCGCAACAGATGCGTTCCAACAAAGAATACTGTGCTTCATAGGGTGTGAATTTCTTACTCAGATAATATATGGCCTGCTCCCTTCTTCCCGTATCATTGTGTTGTCCCAAAACACAACCAAAAGTCCCATCTAGTACAGATAATTAGAGCAACAAAGGTGTCCCTGGTTTCGGTTTGACCAGAACAGGCAGTTTGGATAAATACTCCTTGATTTTGCCGAAGACTCTCTAACATTCTTCAGTCCAACTTGTTGCAACATCTTTCTTCAACATTTTGAAAATTGGTTCACAGATCACAGTTGATTGTGCTATGAAACGATTGATGTAATTGAGACACCCTAAGAAACTCATCACATCATTCTTATTCTTCGGAGGTGGAAAGTCCTAGATAGCTTTGACCTTTGACGGGTCTAACTCAATCCCTCGACGGCTAACGATGAACCCTAACAATTTTCTAGTAGGGACTCCGAAGGCACACGTTGCGGGATGCAGTTTCATATTGTACCTTTGAAGTCGATTAAAGAATTTCTTTAAATCTGCTATGTGATCTGTACCCCTTTTGGATTTGATGATGATGTCATCCACGTACACCTCTATTTCCTTGTGTATCATGTCGTGGAAAATGATTGTCATAGGTCTCATATAAGTGGCTCCAGCATTCTTTAGACCAAATGGCATCATTTTGTAGCCCCCATCTATCAGGACTCTGGCAATGAATTTGTCCTCAAATTGCACTGTGATATGTAGTGCCCTGTTGTGACTTAATCCTTCTGGCGGCAGCTCGTCTTCATAAAAAGTGATTTTGTGGCTTTCCAGTACTTGCCCAACCATGTTGGCCATTTCTCCACTGGTGATGTTAGTGGGTACATAGGCTTCATTCAACACCTTCATCAGAGCGTTTCTATGTGCCTCAGAGTTTTGCAGCAGTGATAAAATGGATATTTGAGCAGGGGTTTTGTTCAGATGCTCGCCCACAGAGTATTTTCTTGCCTGAATCTTTCTCCAAAGGTCATCCGGGCCGGTCTCAATGACTGGCGAAATAGATGCAGCTTCTTTTCTTATTCTTCCCAAATGCTCGGGTGTATAAACCCTACCGGTTCTAGTCATGCCTTGCGCTGCACCTGTTTCTTCCATTTTTTCTTTTTCTTTCCTTCTTTCTTCTACAACATAATCCCATGGTATAGCATTAGACTTATAAGATGGCTTAGGTGCTACCATCACGGTGAAGGGTGTGGTCACTTTGACTTCAAACGCAGTTGGTGCGGCTACCTCAACTTCAGTTGGTGACTGACTTTCTACCACGATGGGCGTGAGAGTGACTGGAGATGTTTTAGGGCCATCCCCTTCTCGAATGATCCCAATTAACCCTTCCGGATCCCATTCTTCATCGGTCTCTATCACATTTTCCCCTTCACCTCTGTGATTCGGGAGAGGATTGTTATGAACGTTGGGTGCATCCTCCTTTGCCTGTATGACTTTATTATCAATTAATGTCTGAATCTTGTCTTTTAGAGTGCGACATTCATAAATTGTGTGACCCTTCATGCCTGAGTGATAGGCACATGTCTTATTTGGTTTAATCCACTGAGAAGAGTTTTCCATAGCAACATCGGGAATGGGAGTGACATAACCAGCAGCCTTCAGTCTCTCGTATAGTTGGTCTATGGTTTCAACAATCGGAGTGTATTGTCTGGGTGGTCTGCTTTTGGTCTTGGTTTTTGGAAATTTTGGTTGGCTGATGGTGAGTGATAATATGCGGGTTGGGTGCTATAAGTGTGGTAGGTGGCGACAGGTTATTGGTATCTAGGGGATAAATGCTGATATGTGGGTGGATGTGTTTGGTATGTGAGAGGAGATTTTGGACCTTCGGCTACAATTACTGCACCCATTTCCTTTTTCTTGGAGATACTTCCTGAATGCAAAGCTTTATTTGTGGCTTGGAGAACTTCAAATATTGTCACCATTCCGCTTTTGATCCCTTCTTCTATTCTTTCCCCCAACTTGATGATGTTAGAAAATTTATGGTTTTTAATAACCATCAATCTTTTGAAGTATTGTGGGTCTTGAGCTCTGACGAAGAACTTATTCATCTGTTCTTCTTCAAGTGTCGGCCTTACTTTCTAAGCTTCAGACCTCCATCGAGTAGAATACTCTCGAAAGGTTTCCATTGGTTTTTTCTTAAGATTCTGAATGTAGAAAACATGGTGCGTTCTATGTGTTGAACCTGAACGGATCCATGAAATCTGACACCATGCTCACCCAATTAACCCACTTATTTGGGTTCTGACTGAGGTACCGAGACAAAGCATCTCCAGTGAGGTTCCTCATGAAAAACTTCATACGAATTTGTTCATCTTTGCTGACCCCTACAAGTTTGTCACAATACATTCTTAGATGCACTTTAGGATCACCAGTTACCTCGAACATTTTAAACTTAGGAGGTTTGTAACCCTCCGACAGTTCTACATCTGGTTGAATACACAAGTCCTCATAATTCAAACCCTCAATGCCCTTGCTACCTTCGACACTCTGAACTCTTCTAGTGAGCTTGTTGAGTTCTTCCGCCATGTTCTTGATGAGCAAATCCTTCTCGGTGGATTCTGGTATATATAGGGTCTGTTTTGGTGTATGGGGTAAAGTTTTCACATATATGGGGTTGCTTTGGTGGACTCCGGGAATCTGGGCATAATGGTGGTCATTGGTTGAGTGTTGGGGAGCTGGAGTAGGCTGCGATGTATTTTGAGGAGTGTGGTATGTTGTGGTTTGTGGGTATTGTTTTTGATGATGATGGTGTTGTTGAGAAGTAGGTACTGGTGGAGGGTTATGGTTCCGAGGCGGTGTGGCATAATTATGTGGCACGGGAGGATTTGGTGGTGAATTTTGGTTCTGTTTGTTCTGGGGAGGTGCCGAAATTGGGACATTTGTGTTTTGTTGGTTGATATTAGGGACGTTTAGATTGAGGGAAAGGTTTGACAATTTCCGGCCCTGCTCAAGTTTCCTTTGTAGCTCCAATATTTCTATTCCAAATGTAGGACCAATTCATTTTCTGCTGGAGTACTTCGACCATCCGAAGTTTCAACGTTCTCTGCATTGTCCTTTCTGATACCGCGTAAATCGTCCCTTTTGCCCTTCCTTTTGCTTTTTCTTTTAGGATCACTTGGTGGAGGAGGAGGTGGAGGACCTTTCGATGTGGTGTGATATGTGAATGATGCCAGTATGCACAAACAAACCTTGGGGAATGGGAATAATCAAAGAAAGAGAACAAAAACAAAAGGTAATTAAGTCAGCAGGGAATATTGAAAGAATGTTTGCGATATTGAACATGCTTTGCAAAATTATAAATTCACGTCCTAATTTGGGGGACCTTATTTTGCCCGAGGTAGGCCTAAGCGACACATAGACTTGGAGAAAATTTATGCCAATAATTGCGTCATTTCATTAATGCGAGAATGAATCAAATCCTTACTAAAACGACAATAATTAGAAAGTCACTAATGGCATTTTCCTTATTACAATCTAAAATGAATCTAGAAATAAGTAAAGAAACATTGTTTCCTAATCTACTTGGCCTCAGAAGGACCTTCTCCATGCGTGGTCTTTTTGGATCCATCAATCAGGTTCCCCAGGTCGCGCATATCCAATAATAGGTAAGCCCTTGCTACATGCCCTCCTTGATTGCCTTTCGTGTTCTGACAATCCGAGAGTCTCTTCCTCATCTTTCCCTTAAGTTCCATTAACCCTTGATCCAAATATTCCAATCTCTCTTAATCCAATCAGCACTAGATGAGTAGTCTCTCTTGATCTCATGATGAACTCACTGATAGGGAACCATTCAAACATCCAATGTTCCTTTCCATCGGTCAGATCGCTGAAGAAACTCACCCAGCTCACAGCACTTCCAGGTTGTGCAAACCTATCTGGGATAAATTTCATTCTCTTTGGATGATGGAAAGATATGTAGTCATTCAATGGTCATTGAAAAAGCTCTTGGCAATATTTTCCCCTCTGGAAATGTTCTTATAACCAAACTCGCAACAACATATTACAACCCTCGAAGTGTTTAAACCCTTGCTTGCATCGATCTAGAGCGTGGTACATTTCAGCCAAGATTATGGGGATGATAGTGTAAGTTTGTCCCTCGATTCCTTTCATTATAGTCCTAGCAACCATGGCTAAGTGAGTGTGGATCCTTCCCCCTTTCATCGGAAGTATCAACAACCCCAAGAAGCAGACATTAAACACATAAACTCGACGGTGCGTCCAACCCAAGGAAGTAATAGAAAGTTCATGATGATGAAGGCGATATGACTTGTTGTGCCCATAACGTTCATAAAGGAATTCCAATGGGATGTATGATTTCTTCAAGCAAAGCAACTCATCATTTTTCTTGAAACCCAGCATTTTCAGAAAATCGCGGGGGGTGCGACTTTTTTAGGTACTAATAAACCCGGAGTATCCCATGGAATCTTAGTGAAGCCTCCTATTTCTTCTAGGAGAGGAGTCATTTCTATGTCACCAAAGCGGAAGACATCCCTTTTCTCATCCCAAAACATAGTGGCAGACTCAATCAATTCTCTATTCGGCTGGATGTCTAATAAGGACGGTAAATTACCAAGGACCCTTTTCACATGATTCTTGTCACTAGGCGCGAGGTTCTTCCACCAATCAAGCAGCAAGGGTGGGGTGTTTTGAACCATGCTGAACCCGGGGACTTCGTGCTTCATTCTCTACAAACAAATAAAGTTAGACCTTTCCTCCTCCATATTTGACTATTTGCACACTAATGATCAACATACTAGCACGTTTTTTCCAAGTATGCATATAACATGATGACGTCCATTAGGATTATGGAAATCCTGTTAGACTTTGGACAAGACTTATATTTGCGGGTTATCACGTTAATAACGTTCTAACTGATACTAGGTTTGACATGATGCATGTATATTTAATATTGGAGTAAGGTTTCTAGAATGGGCTAGACCAGTATTCTCAAGTGGAAAACTTGAGAGGGAAAGGCATGGGACCGTCGACTGCACCGCTGATCGACTAGTCTACCGTAAATAAGCCTTTCCGATTTAAAAGGGTAATTTTGGAAGAGAACGAACACTCATCAAGTGCCGTTATGTTAATAATTTGGCACGGGTGGAGTATGATGTGGTGCATTCTTTATGCAAAGATAATAAAACGTTGTCAAGTATTTGCATGGTAAACATGTTAAAGCAGTAATATAGTATTAAGGTAAAACATGAAAGACATAAAAGAAAGACAAAGGAAGAAGTTAGTTCGTGGAATATATGAGAATGTAATAAAGCAAGCAAGGGAATAGAGACGAGAGAGACATGATAAAGCAGTCTTTAAACACATGAGTAGAAATTTAGAGCAAATATAGGCGAATAGGAAAGGGATGTGCATGTTATAACCAATTTAAGCAAATAAAGGCAGAGTAGGGAAGGAATGCGCATGTTATAACCAATTTAAGTAGATAAAGGTGGAGAAGGGAAGGGATGTGCATGTTATAACGAATTTAAACAAGTAAAGGAGAATAGAAGAGGGATGTTCATGTAATAAAAAATAAATACAGAAAAGGAATGCGAGTTTATAACAAAGAAGATCGATCCACATAAGCCAAGTTCATTATGGTAAAATCCTAAATGTAAATCCCTAGCAGAGTCGCCATGCTGTCGTGCCCTTTTTCTCGTGAAATCGGGTTTCAACATGTGACAACTCTTTTAAATGGGTATTAAAAGAGAAGAGTCGCCACCTAACGATTTTAAGGTGCGTTAGGGAACCTATTGTGGAAATAACTCTATTTGACTAGTCAACGCCACCAAAGATCAGGTAAGGGCTCAAGTTATCTCAAAGAAAAGGTGTTAGGCACTCCTCGAAGTCCACAATTGTGGGTTCTAGCCGAACCTAAAATTATGTGGATTAGGCTAAGTGATCAAATAAGCAAAGAGAGTACGAAAATCAAAGAATTTTTTTACAAAGATCTTAATGCGAATGTAGAGGTACAACTATTTCAATTCTACTAGAAGGAAAGGGGGGGCCTAAGTTTTTTATCCTAAAGGATCACCCCGTGCAACATAAATAATATTTCGCGACTCCCTTAGGGTAAGGAATTACTCATATTATCCAGCGGGCATAGACTATCATCTCCTACTACCCAATTACTATATTAAAGTTGTTTACCTAAAGCACTCTAATTAAATTCTAAGTCATTCCCTACGCGTGCATTACCCTTCCCATACCTATGGTCCAGGAGATTTTGGACCTCTATTTAGGTAGTTCTAGACCTTACCTACGCTGCTCAAAAATGAAAAGCTAAGCGATAGACAAAACACATAAGACTTCATGTAAAGGCAGTTAGAGGCTCACATTAACCTCCACATTTAGACAAAAAATGCACTCAAACAGATATTCAGGTTAGGAAGTTTCAGAATTAAAAACCTTAGGCCCAATAGACATGATTTCTAGGTGACTTTGAATTAAAGTATGCGGGCAGTTTTAGATGCAAGATGTTGCTCGTAGACAGGATTATACAGTTGTTGCAAGATGATTATTGAAATCGCATGTTTCAAGTTATTAAACCTATAGTTCTATTCCTAGGTGATCTATGCAGTCGAAGATAGCAAAATCTATTGGGGAAAAGTCCCAGAATTATTCATGCTCTACAACAGTAGCGTACACAAACAGTGTTTGAGCCATTTAACATTAATAAATTTATGGCGTGTAATTATACCCTATAGGCAGGATCTCTAATGTTAAGTACTTAGAGCTTATTTTATTGTTATATCTTAATCTTATAGGCATATTTTCTAGATAAACAACGCCAAACGGAATAATTGGAATCTTATAGGCATGATTTCTAATGAATGATGCAAATTGAAAGAGAAATCAGTGACATTGGTTCCTATAGGCAGATTTTCTAATATCACATAGTAGTAAACATAATTGCAGCATTTTAATTCATGTTTGCTAGCAGGCAATGTGTGTGTGTGTGCTTCCCCTAATGGCATGATTTCTATAGTGCACATAGTGATTGAATAACACATATAGAAAATAAATCACTAAGTCCTATAGGCATATTATCTACTCATTTTGTATACAAATATTAAAATCTACCCATTTTCCATGTTACTAACACCCCAATCGTTTATACAAAGTTATTACGGCCCAATATTGAGAAAGATACAAAATGTTATAGAAATGATGACAATAGGCCCACAGCAGGCCCAAATGAAATAACCAACACTTTCTGGACCTTTAGTAATTCTCACACAGCATACACATACCTCTAATAAGGAGCCATATTCACCAAACAACCCCAAAATCCATAAAGGAGCCCAAAGTCAATTCATATAACCATTTTGCCAAGCATTGCATCATTTAAACCAACCAACTAAGATATACATCAGATAATACGAGGGAAAAGGGTTGAATAAGGGTGGTTTAAATTTCAGGGAATGACTAAGGACTCAAATCCTACTGTGTTAGAAATCACAAGGGCCTCAAATGGACCCCGAGCAGTGCTCACACTAGGGAGGTCAGTAGTAAAGCCTAGGTAGCCTTGGCTTTCAACCGGCTAAGAATGAGAACTTTAAGAGAGCATAGGTAACAAGTGAAAGAGAATGGACAATGGTTGAGAGACAAGAATTGAGGGATGCACGCATAACTAAAAATATATAGCAAAGTTGAGCATATAGAGCAACTAATCAAGCAGGTCATAGGGTTTAGAAGCAAGTTCAGTAAAGATTCAGAAGCAGGTTTAACACTTAGCACATAGGCAGTCACATATTGGCAGAGTTAGGAAAATAACAAGTTTGCAAAATTGACAAAGATCATCATGCACAGATACATAATACCAAATTGGTGAAAATCTAAGGTCCAAATTATGCTAAGTATATGTACTAGTGTTATAAGATAGTCATGTTAATTTGGTAGTAGAACAACATTTGGACATGATAGGGAAGAAGATTATGACAATTACTGGTGAATCAAGGGAGCCAAAAAAACATGTTGAAGGGCATATTAACAGAGAACTAGTCATGGTTGATAGAAAAAGGATCTTGACACAGAATTAAGACATACTACATATGCAAGAGTACCATTATAGAAGTTCAGAATAGAATGGGAAGATAAACTCGTGTCATATAGTAAATGTAAATATTCAGGTTCTGAACACAATTGACTAATTAACTAAAGAGAGTACAAATTATGCAGATGAAGCATGTTCAAATAACATAATTGACATTTTTTAGTAGAACTAAACACTATAGGTGCTAACAAAGGCAAAGGTCACAAAACATCTCAGAACACATTGGCTAAACGGACTGACATCTAAATTACTTGAATCAGGCTTAGGCATGTTTCAAACTTGCAACATTATGAAATCAAATGTTAAAGAGACCTAAAACTGAGGTAAAGCAAACAGAATTGTAACCAAGAATACCAGAAATACATTAAGTTATGAACTTCAGAAGTGAAAACATATGCAAATTACAGATACATAAGAATGAAATTGCAAGAGTCCAGTAACTCACCAGTTGAACAAATAACAGTAAAGAACAAAATTCCACAAGAATCCAGAATATCAATGCGTCAAAGTTCCCAAGAGCTTCGAAAGAACTCTGGGAAATGCTCGCACCAAGAGAAGGTTGAGTAACAAAGTCTTAGTGGCCTTGTCTTTCAGCCGGCCAAAACAAAATACAGAACAAGAGAATAGCAAAGCCCCAAATTTTAGTAAAGAATATGTCGATTCAAGTCTGACCCAAAAAGGGAAATGGGGGGGGGGGGATTATATAGCAGTAAAAATTGAACGAACAAACAAGAAGACAAAATAAATCAAACAACGAATAAGGAAAGAAGGCATGCAAAATAAGTTCAAACTCAATTTGGGAGAGAAATCGAGTAAACCCTAAAGTGTAAATCAACAGAGATCTTAATGAAATCGGACTCACATAGCATGGTATTGAACGTATGTAGACGAAATAATTCTCAAAAATTAAAGATTCAAACCACTTTGGTTCGATTTCGGAGGATCTTGCTTGCCATGTTTAGGCAAGCACCTAAGTATCATCACAAACGGACAACCAGTACCAAATGGTTTCAAAATGGCAAGAGAACAATAGTCGAATCCCATTATCAGTGGGATTAGGAGAGGATTAAGGGGAGGCGGCTAGGGTTTTTGTCGAGAGGAGAGGAGAGGATACAGAGGCGGCATGTCAGGGGTAATGAGGTTATTTCTGGGTTGGGTAATTAAAGGGAGGGGTTGATTGTGGGTCGTTGATCTCTTAAGATCAAAGCCCAGGATAAAAAAAATGATGGGACGTGTTATTGGACTGAGTCAGGGGTAAAGGGTCATTTGGATTGGGCTTAGGGGGCTGGGTCAGAGATTTGGGTGTTTTGCGAGTGAATTGGTCCGGAAATGAGTCCTATATTGGACCAATAATTAAATGCACACAAATTATTTTAAAAAAATAAGTAATAGATAATAAAATACTACTTGTGCAATAAAATGATTAAAAATAATAACTTAACATTATAGAATAAAAAAATATGATTTTAGCCCAAATAATGTAAAAAAATGTAATTATGCATAGTGTATGGGCTATTATTGCAAAAATAGCCTAAAATAAAAAAATTCAATTATATAAAAATAAAGTAAAAATATTATGAAGCATATATATGGATGAAAAATAATAAATTTGAATGATTGAGTCATCACAAAATAATTTAAAGGGTAATTTATAATTATTGAACTATTTAAATGCAACAAAAATTGATTTTGAAGTATTAACATTATGATAAATTATGGAAAATGCTTCCATAAATCTTGTAAATTAAATAATGATGCAAAATGATATTTTGAAAGTACATACAGTTATTTAAAAAATATGAGGGTAAAATTGGGTATCAACAGCTCCCCCTCTTTACCCAGAAATGATGAAAGAGTTGTCGAGTAAAGATGGCCGGATAATGCTCTTTGAAAAAATGGGGGCCGAACCCTGGTTCAAGAGTTGCCTACATATTCCTGGTGTTATGGGAATCAGGCCGTGTGTAGTTATGGATCCAACGGTGAACTGAGCTGATGGAGTTTTTATAGGAATGGTCGCATGTTTCGGAAAGGGTTATTTTGGGTAGGACAGTATCATATGAAATCAAGAATGTGAACTTGAAACGTTATGGATGTATCATAGAGCTAGCGTCTAAACGGTCATAGAGTAAAAGACGGGTAATTGATGGTGGTTGGTTATGTTGAAACGATTGCAGGATGTGAATGTTATGAATGGAAACCGGGGAGAACAGTTACTTCCTGGATTACCTACAAAACTTAAAACACGATGCATACAGGTGTATATATGGATTATTGCGAGAATCTAAACATGATGCAAATTCCCTCTGGACCATGAAAGTTGTCTTTGGACGGTGAGGATGATATCCTTAGACTATGACGTCTTGGGGCATGAATCGTGTGATAAGGGATTCATAGGCCATGAAATGATATCCTCAGGCCATGAGGATGGTGCCTCTGGATTATGACGCCTTTGAACGATGATGTGCACTTTCAGAGATCCTCAGGCCACGGAATGATGTCTTTTGGCTATGAGGATGATGCCTTCGGACTATGACGCCTTTGGACAAAAATGGCGATGTTTCAGCCCATGAAATGCAAAGATATGATGGTTGGTCATATGCAAAATGAAACAGGACAAGGTTTAGTCTTGTGTAAGATGAGGGCAGTGCTCAGCTCCAGGTGAACAGAGGATAGTGCCAAGTCTTAGATAGCATAATGGAGATAGTATTTAATCTTGAGGAAAAGGAAATGCTTAGCCTTATGCAATTAGGGAGGCAATGCTTAGCCTCATTCAAGGAAATAAAAAATGCTTAGTCTTATGTGGGAAAGGCAATGCTTAGACATATGCAATTAGAGAGTCAATGCTTAGCCTCATGAAAGGAAAGAGACAATGCTTAGTCTCATGCGGGAAAGGAAATGCTTAGCCTTATGAAATTAGGGAGGCAATGCTTAGCCTCATGTAAAGAGGAGGCAATGCTTAGTATCACGCGGTGAAAGGAAATGCTTAGCCTTATGCAATAAAAGAGGCAGCGCTTAGCCTCATGCAAAGAGGGAGACAATGCTTAGTCTCATGCATGGAAAGGCAGTGCTTAGCCTTATACGAGGAGGAGGCAGTGTTTAGCCTCATGAAAAGAGGGAGACAATGCTTAGTCTCATGCAGGGAAAGACAGTGCTTAGCCTTATGCAAAAAGGAGGCAATGCTTTGCCTCATGCAAAGAGGGAGACAATACTTAGTCTCATGAAGGGAAAGGCAGTGCTTAGCCTTATGTAAGAAAAGAGGCAGTGCTTAGACTCATGCAAGAAAAATATGAAAAGGTAAAGCATTTCTTAGCTGGAGATGCTTGCGCTAGATAATTGTTGTCATGAAGTTAGTGACGTGATATGTCTACGGATATCGTTGTCTTATTTTGCCTGCATCCAAAGAAAAATTGTGAGTTCTGTGGGGAAAGGTTAGTTCGCGCTTAATTTTCCCTGTTCTATCCTTGCTCCTGCCTTGAGACCCTGTTTGATTTACCCTGGGCAACATCCGGCTGTTATAGAAATAAATTTTTTGAAAACATGTGTGCATTTGATGAATGTCGTTATTCAAAATATAGTAGTATGTAATATCAAGTAATTTAGATGAACTGATGACTGTGACATATTTTAGAGACATTGCGACCTCCTCGCTTTAGAATTTTGAGGGTTCCCCTCAAAATTCTGCCCCAGTTTAAATGAAACTATTTGACTGTTCTGCGTGTGACGAGGTCGACTGGACTTGTCGTAGAATTTTGAGGGTCGACTGGACTTGTCCTCCTCAAAATTCTGTCCTAGTTTCTGATCATGGAAAAAATTAAGATTTTATTAAGATGTGACCAAACCCACGGTGCTGCCTACGTACCCCTCTTAAACGGGAATCAGGTCAAGCGTAGTTCAGTTTCATCAAATCAAGGAATGTAAAAAATCCTAAACATAGTATTTTTTGACGGCGTCTGAGTTGATAGGTTTTGGCCAAATCTCTCCGTCCATTTCTTCAAGTATGAGTGCTCCTCTTGTTAGTACTCGATGAACCAACTGCCCCGGTGTGAATTGACTAGGCCTGACCTTTTTGTTGAAAGCTCTGGACATTCTGTTCTTGTAAAGTAGACCGTGACATACTGCATTCATTATCTTTCCCTCAATGAGAGCCCATTGTTCATAGCGACTTCGTACCTATTCTGCATCTCTGAGTTCAGCTTCTTGTATGATTCTCAAAGAAGGAATTTCTATTTTTGCGGCAATAACGGCTTCAGTATCGTAGACTAGCAAGTAAAGAGTTACCCCTATTGATGTGCGAACCGTGGTATGATATCCAAGCAGGGAAAATGGTAGCTTCTCGTGCCATTATTGGTGATTATCTACCATTTCCCTCAATATCTTATTGATGTTCTCATTACTTCTACAGCTCCATTCATTTGCGGCACGTATGTTGTGGAATTCTTGTGCTTGATCTTGAACGTTTCACACATGACCCTCATCATATCACTGTTAAGGTTGGCGGCATTGTCGGTGATGATTGATTCTGGTACCCCGAATCGACAAACAATGCGATCCCGAGTAAAATCTGCGATGACCTTATTAGTTACAGCCTTGTAAGATGCGGCTTCAACCCATTTTGTGAAATAGTCTATGGCCACTACAATGAACTTATGCCCATTTGAAGCAGCGGGTTCGATTGGACAAATGGCATCCATCCCCCAAGCGGAGAAGGTCTAGGGTGCACTTGTTGCATTGAGTTCATTGGGTGGAACTCGTATCATATCAGCATGTACCTGGCATTGGTGACACTTCTGGACATAATTGATGCATTATGTTTCCATAGTCATCCAGAAATATCCTATTCTTAATATCTTCTTAGCTAAGACAAAACCGTTCATGTGCGGTCCGTAAGTTCCGACATGTATTTCCTCGAGAAATCTGGACGCTTCCTTGGCATCGACACACCGTAATAATCCCAGGTCTGGAGACCTTCTGTAAAGAATTTCTCAATTTTGGAAGAAGTGGTTGGATAATCTTCGGAGCATGCATTTCTGAGTATTATTTGAGTTCTCCAGGTACTCTCCTTTTGCCAAATATTCTTTGATGTCATAGAACCATGGATTTCCATCACTTTCTTCTTCAACATGAGCACAATAAGCTGGATGCTTATGAATTCCTATTGGGATAGGATCGATGAAATTCTTGTCTGGGTGTTGTATCGTGGAAGATAAAGTGGCCAATGCATCTGCGAACTCATTCTGGACCCTCGAAACATGTTTGAATTCTATCTTCGTGAACCTCTTAATCAGCTCTTGTACACACTACAAATATGGCAATATTTTGGTATTTTTGTGGCCCATTCTCCTAAAACTTGATGTACCAAAAGGTTGGAATCTCCATACAATGTCATACTTTGGCCATAAGTCCACATTGCAAGATAATTTGTGAAACAAAATATAAAACTGAATGAAAACTGGCTCTGACTGAGCATCAATTCAAAGTTGGTCTGACAAGGCCATCATAACTACTTTAGTTGACAAACCAACAAAATATACATACAAGTTCTACAAGTCAAACATACTACACTAACTGACAAGATATATCTACAAGCCTCTACTAATGGATATATTATGATCGGAACAGGGTCAACTACCCATAATACATATATATATATATATATATATATACATATATATATATATGCATATATATATATATATATATATACATATACATATATATATATATATATATCAAACCCTAGACCTGGCAACTCTGAAAGATGTGGAGCTTACCGATCAAGATGAACACGAACAACACCTACAAATGAGGTCTACCAGTTTGTCTATCTGAACCTGCATGCATGAAATGCAACGTCCCTAGGAAAAGGACGTCAGTACGAAATAATGTACCAAGTATGTAAGTAAATAGAATAACTGAAAACTGAATTGATAATATAATAAATAAAAGCAATGGGGATTAAAGATGATATGAAGATATACTTACCTACTGATACTGACTCGACCCTCTCAATATAGTAAGTAAAATAGCTTTTCGGCCTTATAAGGCTCAGTACATGTAACTGCTCAGCTCTAGTAGGCTCGCTCATAGGCGCTCATCCATACTAGGTTTGGTATCTCGGCCATTTTGGGCTCGCTCATAGTGCTCGGCCACAATAGGCTCGGTATATCACTTACCATTTGATCAGAGGTTGCCCAATAGGGGTCTGCCCACTGATTATAGCTCGGTGGTGGTGAAAATACTGTAATACTGTAGATATATATAGACCCTCTAACCTCTTGCCTAAAAGAATATAATACTTAACTGAATAGAAAGTCACAATAAGGGAGAATACTGTAACTTCTGGGACTAGGATAATGTGAATAAATTCAGGAATACGAACTTCTCTTTATGTCTCGCTATCAAACACATGTAGTTACGAGATCATGCCAAAACGAAGGAAATTTTTAGCCTTAACATATCTTATCACAATCTTTCCAATAACCATGTTGAACTCGTTCCTTCTCACCTTAGTCCAACAACGATAATAATACTAACATTAAATTACGAAATGTAAAAATTAAAATGGGCAACATTTTCCCTATAATCTTTACTTCCTCCCAGTTCGAGCCAACAACAACAACACAAGAACACAACAATAAAAATATATATACATCATTTTCCACCTTATATTCATCACAAATTACAACAAAACATCCCAACATACCCCAATCTCTTCATATGCAACACGGCCACCGTAGTAGTGTCAAACAACCCGAAAATGTTATGACGAATGACAAGACCAACACGCTGCATTTATGTGGTGTTTATCCACACCCTTTATCCTCTAAAACCCCCTAAAATAGTATCAAAACATGCAATCCAACAACAACACAAAACAACCCACAAAGAAGTCCGCTACAAGTTGAATAACTCGAACTCACGGCTTGCGATCATCGTCCCGTGAGTTCTTACAACTATCGAACGACTTTCCATACATTTCCAGTAGAAAAAATGGATGAATGATAGAATTAAACTTAGCTTATTTGTTTATTACCTTAGATCCTATATTGGTTCTTCAAAACCTCGATTTTCCCTCCAACTAGAACTTGAAAAGGAAAGAAAATCAATTAGGGTCTGTCACGACCCAAAATCCATAAGGTCGTGATGACGCCGAACATCATTGTCAGGAAAGACAATCATTAATTAATCGAAATAAATTCCGGTTTAAACATTTATGAAAAACATTTCTTTTCACTTTATTACATATTAACTAAATAAAAATCTGTTAAGTAAAACAATGGTTTAAATATTACACTTTAGCAAATATATCCCAACACATCCCAGAACCCGGTGTCACAAGTACATGAGTAATTTCTAAGAATTTATACAATCATCACCAGGCCTGTCCGAAATACAAATTGGACAAGGGAATTTAAAATGAAAATAAATACAGTACGAGGGAGACTCTATCAGCTGCGGATCGCCTCCGAATGATGCAGCTCGCCTAAATCTCCGAATCCTCCACATTGCTATGAAAGTACCTGTGCAATAAAATGCACAACAAGTGTAGCATGAGTACAAAAACAACGTGCACTCAGTAAGTCGCTCGCCTAACCTCAGAGAGGTAGTGACGGGAGGTCAAATTAGACACTTGCTAAAAGTCAATTTAGAATATTCAAATGTGACACTAAGCATGAATATCCTAGGCAATTTATTAAAATCAGGATTAATTATTATCAACTCTTTCCACATTTAACACTTTAATCCTTCGTCATATTAACAACAATTAATCAACATGGGTGATTTTATCAAATACTAATTGAATCAACGGGAAGGAACAACTTCTTCCAAAAATCTTTAATAACTTTAAATCTCAGTCATTTCAGTTGACAACTTAAAATTCCAGGCCACTAATCAGGCACAAATCATAGAAACTACGCAGTAAATATCATGCGCAAGCAATGCCCGTTAGCCCCGAGTGCTAATTGGGGTGTCCGATTTATGCGAAGTACTTGTGTAGTATTGTACCTTCTTTATTTTATTAGTAATAACTGAGTATAACTTCTTCATTTTCTCTTCTTAGTGACTAGTTTAGCTTCTTGGTTGGGTATTTTACATTAGTGTAATCCATGGTTGTGTTGTTATATTATTATGTTTGTAGTTGGGTAGGTTGTTGAATACATGTGGTGTACTTTCAATGGGGTAGTCTGAGCCCCCGATATACATTGTACTTGTGAACTTGCGAATAACATAAGTGTGGGGTGGTTACCCCATTTGGTCTTGTTTTTGTTTTAAGTGATGTGGCTAATGTTCTTCGTCTTGTACAAGTACAATGTCTCGCCGTCCTAGCAAATAACGACAAACCAATGAAAATATATTCCAATACTTGCAACAATTCCAAATTATATAATTTTCCAACTCCGCTCAGTGAAATGACCAAAATACTCTCAGGCCCACGTGCCCGGAATCCGAAATTTCTCGAAGATACATTCTACCCATAGCTTTACTAGTTCAAATATACAATTTACTCTACATTCCATGCTCAAATTCATGGCTAAAAATCCAAATTTCTATTTTCTAGGTTTCTTTAAGATTCCCCAATTTCCTACCAATTTCCATGTCTAATTCCATGCATATACTTTTATTTAACTTTAAAAATATGAAGAAATTACTTACCTAGACATTGCATGAAGAAATCCTCTCTTGAAGATCCTCCAAAATCGACCAAACCAAAGAAGAAATGAAGAAATGGCCACAAATTCTCGGTTTAAAAACATTCTGCCCAGGCCATTTTTCGCACCTGCGATCAAACTCTCGCACCTGCGGCTTTCCTCAACTCAAGACAACCTCACACCTGCGCCCCATAACCCGCATCTGCGACCTCGCAGGTGCGGAAATACAATCGCACTTGCGCTCCTAGCCGGACTATCAATCCTTTGCACCCGCGGTGCCATAACCGCACATGCGGCCAAATCCTCGCAGGTGCGGTCACACCAGATGACAGCAATTCCAGCCTTCTTCAAACTCTCAACTTGATCTGTTAACCACCCGGAATCCACCTGAGGCCCCCGGGACCCCGTCTAGTTATACCAACCTGTTCCAAAATATAATGCGGACTTGCTCGAGGTCTCAAATCACATCAAACAACATTGAAACTAGTAATTGCACCCAAATCCCAACTTTATGAACTTAGAAATTTCCAACTTCTACATCCGATGCCGAAACCTATCAAATCACGTCCGATTGACCCCAAATTTTGCACACAATTCATATTCGATATTAAGGACCTTCTCCAACTTCCGGAATTGCATTCCGACCTTGATATCAAAACTTCCACTTCCAGTCGGATTTCTCAAAAACCTTCAAATTTCTATCTTTAACCAAATGACTTCAAAATGACCTCCGGACATACGAATTCACTTATGATCGCGCTCCCAACTCCAGAATCACCATACAAAGCTATTCCTAGACTCGGAATCCCAAACGAACATCAACAACACTGAAATGCACTTCAAGCCCAAATCTATGAAATTCTTCTACAATGCTAACTTCCATAATATGCGCCGAAACGCTTTCGGGTTATAAAAAACCTGATCCGGACATATTCCCAAGTCCGAAATCATCATACGAACCTGCTGGAACCTTCAAATCCTGGTTCGGAGGTCGTTTACTCAAAATTCCAATCTTAGTTGATTCTTCCAACTTAAGGCTTCTGAAATGAGAATTTTCTTTCCAAATCAACTCTAACTTTCCGAAATTCAAATATGACCGCACCTACAAGTCATAATACCTGAAATGGAGCTGCTCACTGCCTCCAACCACTGACGCGCTAGAGCTCAAAACGACTGGGCGGGTCGTTACAGGGTCTATGTTCAATTTTTGGGAGGATTTTTGCAGGGTTTATCTCTGGTTATTTTTCAATATAATGAATGTTATATTTTAATGATATAAACCCTTAAAAGGTCTCTTTGTCCAACCCTAAATGTCCCATTTTTGGAAATATTTAATCCTTTCATTTAAGTAAGTAGGTGGCACGTCTACTTGTCACCTAGCAGTCTGGAAAAAACACATATATGTCTCTACTCCAATGTCGTATTGACAAACGGTTTAATGAGTTACAAAATAGACTCATAGATCTTGAATATTATGGGTGGATCACCTCGTATCTCTAAGTATATTGGGAGAAAATCGCAGTGACATTTGACCCAAAATTCAGCAAAATTTATGAACGTAACTTGTGATGACTTTTATCAACTTTTGTTCCACAACTTGATTGACTTCAAAACATAACACATGACTATCGTAAGACTAAAATAACTCATAAAATAACCTCTTTATCATTTTATCACCCTAGTCTCACCCCAAAAGTACATGTTATAACATTCTCAACTTGTCGACTTTCGGCGAAACATTATTTTCTTCAATCCCTTTAGCTTCTAAATCTTCCAACCCTCTTTGTACTTGTTGTTCATGATCTTCAATATTTGTAACCTCTGAGGTAACATGATTAACTTACTTTATATACTTTCAAATATGATCTCATTTTTTGTCCTACTTTAGTTTACTTACGACACACTTTTATGCACGAAAATATGGAGGGGGGGAGGGGGGTTAACAATTATAACCCACTTTGAATTGAAATAAGGTGGTGAAATTTATGCCTACAATGTAATTCTTGAAATGCCTTAGTGACCATAAAATTGTGTAGTGTTGCTAATTAGAAGGGGAAATGCTTTGTTAGATATGATGCTTGATGATAAATTTGGGGTGGGAGGTCATGTTCTTATGTTGTGAAACTGTAACGTATACTCACCTGGCGTTATAAATGCGTTTCACCCAAAAGGCCTGGGTACCCAGGCGTTACCCGGGCCTTATCTCCCTAACGCCAGGTCCCCCCAGGCTTTACTCGGGCGTTAGAGCCCTAACGCCAGCCTTGGGTGCACCCTTCTTCATGTTCTTAACGCTCTTCCATCCACCCGAATTCACTTGTAAGCTCGTTAATACCTAAAATTACACTACTTACTTCTAATTATTCTAAGATTTACTACACATTGGGTTGCCTCCCAACAAGCGCCTTATTTAATGTCGTGGCACGACTATTACAACATATCAATAGGTTGCCTCCTATGAAGCGCCTGGTTTAACGTCGCGGCACGACTCAGCATCAAATCTACCTAATGATTGTCTTGTGTATTTGGTTCACCCAGGTGCACAATAGTCCGCTCAGTGATATCATTCATTCCAACATATCTTTTCAATCTTTGCCTATTGACCTTGAAGGTGTTAGACTCATTTTCAGCAGTAATCTCCACAGCACCATACGGAAAAACCTTGACCACTTTGAACGGGCCTGACCATCGAGACTTAAGCTTTCCCGAGAATATTCTTAATCTTGAATTATACAGTAGTACCTTGTCTCCTTGTTTGAAATCCCGATCTACTATATTTTTATCATGAATTTTCTTCATTCGTTCTTTATACAACCTCGTACTTTCAAATGCCTGGCTTCTGAATTCTTCTAATTCGTGTAATTCTATGATTCGATTTTCTCCAGCAGTATCGAAATCTAGATTTAGCTGCTTCAATGCCTACCAGGCTCTGTGTTCTAGTTCAATGGGCAGGTGACAAGCCTTACCAAATACCAACTTGTATGGAGACATACCAATTGGTGTTTTA
>MDKI01167577.1:0-40000 GCA_005239505.1 Nicotiana paniculata
CCCACATAATTAAGAATTATCTCAACTTACTTAAAATACTACTCACTTTTAACACACCTTATAGACCTTACTATCATGGACATGTGGTACCTTGTATAGTACTAGTCCATAAGTACCGGTTATTTTAGCTCGGGTCGTATTTTATCCCAAAATGTCAAACTTTGATGAAAATTTGTTTTCTTCGATTTTCTTACCCTCTCATCTTTATGCATTTATTTATCACTTGTTTGAAATAGCATAATCCTTATAATCTCAAAATAATCTTGTCCTTGAACTGAGGTCAATATCTTACGACAATTTTATGTATAATACTACATGGTGTAACATCATCGTAATATAATACTTCAGAGAGTAACATCATCGTAATGTAATACTGCAAGGCGTAACATCATTCCCCCCTTTGGAACATTCGTCCTCGTGTTTTATAGCATCCCAATGTGATTCATCTTACGCGGGTATTTTAATTCCGTACAATTCATGAAATCCTCTTCAAATCATTACTTAGTCGAAGGCTCAAACGTCATCCTTTATCTACCACAATTACACCTTTATTCTACTACCAGGGCATCAGCCATCTCTTCTAAATGCTACTAGTCCTAGATTCCTTTGAGTTCATTCAGGCTATACTGAGATTTCTATAACTTAGAGAAGTCATCATCTATCTTGTTTTCATGGGCTTAATCCCCATGACTCATGTGTTTCTCGTTACCTTCTCACTCACCCTTTATTATTATTCCTCTTGTCTTTATAAAACCTTATCGCTCTATCATACTTTAGCTTGCGACCTACATATATCCACTTATACTGGTCGCAACCTTTCTTGCACCATATATTTCCTTGTATTATTCTGGAACATCAAGAAAGACATCACATCATCTCTAACTCTTCTTTTTCTCCCTTAAACTAGTCCTCTCTCTACCTAGAAACCATAGGCTGGAAGATATGCCACTGATGACGATGCTATCATTCTTGGGTACCGAGTCACCCTGGCTCAAATTCATCCGTCCTATTGGCGGA
This sequence comes from Nicotiana paniculata, assembly GCA_005239505.1. NCBI lineage: Eukaryota > Viridiplantae > Streptophyta > Magnoliopsida > Solanales > Solanaceae > Nicotiana > Nicotiana paniculata. Next base: position 1,018 of record MDKI01167577.1, read on the forward strand.
TAGTGATGATGATGAGATATTTTACCGAAATGGCTGAGCTCGAGTTTACCCTCAGCCACCTTATTAGATTATATCAGCCTCATCATTGTCGAGGCTTGATTACGTTACGACATCGGTCCACCAGGCCTTTCATTTCCAGCAATGATAAGGACCAAAACTGAGGATGGATGAGTCGGTTTGTTCGAGTGAGGATTGTTGATATCATTCCAGCATAGTTCCTACCATTTCCCGTAAAATGGAACTTCAAATGTAAGTGCCACATCGTACCTTAGTGTCTTTTTCTCTCATCGATTTACAAGAGTGTTTCTTTTTCTCTTTTTTAGCAGTCCCGTGGGTACCGGGGGAGCTCCTCGATCTTGCAGATTGGACTCGGAGGCTGGCAACTTCCTCAACATATGACGAACACAAGTGGCGTGATCTGTCGAAGGGCAGATGGGAAGCAAAGCATCGTGGTATGAGTCGTGTGGTTACTTTTTTTATGAAGTTTTCCTTTTGTGTGTACTAACTCTGCCACCGCAAGTGTTGGTGGCTTTGTCAAAATGAGACTGTGCCCCTTCGAGGAGAGGGAAGGCCAGAGGGAGGATAATAAGCGAAAAAGATCCTCTGCATACGAGGACATTCTTAATAAGGCGGGGCCTTCTCGGAGACATAAAGGAGAAGTCGTTTCTGAGGAGAGATTTATATATGTCGGTCATTATGCGAATATCATCTCTCCTTGGGAAGATGATTCATTGTCTACGGCTCGAGCTAGGGGACCTTCCGAGGTTTCCGATTATGTCAGGCCTGAGACCTCTAATTTCGGAGAAGAGGTTCCTCGAGAAAGAAAAAGCAAGAGTCCTCCACCATCGTCTGCTTCTGCCCTCGAAGGTACTTTGAGGGACGCTCGGGACCAGGAGCCGCCCGAACCAAGTGAGGTTTAGAGTGTGCATGCCCCTATTGAGAGCGGTTCAACTAGGGCCGATGGAGCCAGGCCGGTAGATACATGTTCAACTTTTGAGGAGGCTCAGCGGCTCTGTTCCGAGGTGAGTTTTGATCGGCCTCGCTGGCTTTTATCTATGAATCTTCATTCTTTGAACTGATGTTTCTCTTCTATAGGTTTTTGACAAAGTCAAGCTCGAGCTACTTCGCTATGAGACCAGGTTGCGGGAAGCTTTGGGTAAGAAAAATGTTACATCCCGTGCTTTAACGTTAGGATTCGTCGAAGTAATAACATATGAGTTGGAAGGTATTAAGGTTATACATGAATATATAGGTGTAAGACCCTGTAAGTTTGAAGAATTTCGGAACTACTATATATTGGCTTGATATGTATTTTCTTTGAAGTAAACCATTTTCGGTAAAAGTTGATAGATACGGTTTTGTATGGTTGTGATAAGTTTTAAATTAAATACATGACATGGGGGAGTTTATAAATGAAGTTTTATTTATTATAAGAGTAGATAGTATTTTATCATAAGAAAAGTTATCCTTTTTTCCGTTTTGAGAATTTATAATACAAAAAGGATTTCTTTATTGTAAATATATATATTATTTTCTCACAAGAAAAGAAGGTTATCTTTTTACCATTTTTAAAACTAAGCATACGAAAAATTTGTACTCTTTATATGATACTAGGAAAATTAGAATATTGAGAAAATATATGTATTTTTACATCGATATTTTAATGAAATAATAGTGTGTGTATTTATTTATATGGTATCCCATGACCATCATAGTATGATGTATAAAGTGTATTAAAAATAAGTAGAATTTTAAGTAATTTGAGATAATTCTTAATTATGCGGGTAATTGGTTAATTACCGGGTAGCGGGGCATTACCTAATTAATTAATTAATACATTGTTAGATTAAAATTTCCCACCCCCACGTGGAAGCACCCCTTAAAGAATATTTATGACTCTTTAAGTCATTACATTAGGTGGTAAATTTATAGAACTCTTTGGTTAAAGTTACTTTTTCCCACTAGAGATCAGGTCTATCCAATAACCTTGACATGTTATATGTTGATGAATGGTTTCCGTAGACATTATTTACATGCTCTTAGTTTTCCAGCCTTAGGCAAGAAAGATTGATCAAGTATGATTCACGGTTAAGGTCCCTCATTTTGAAGAATAATTTAAGTATTAATTGTCCTTCACAGTTCTCTGGTTGTGGTATCAAGTAGATAAAACAAAGTTCCTCTGTTGAGTTTCATCTTGTATTTATTTTGACTCATTAGCACCAACGAAGTCGATTAAACTCTTGTTGATTTTTCCTGCTCACAAGATTTTCGCACATGTTGGAAAGCTCTCCAACTTTGAGGTAGAAGTTAGAACAATTTACCACTACTGTTCATAATAGGTTGGCTGTTGTATTTTTCTCTACTTCAATCCGCCGTTATGCATTGTCGCAATAAACGGTGTTAGAGGGATTATCAAGAGAATCATCTCAGGTATGTTAAGGCTATCCTTTCTTTCTTTTGGCATGGTCCAAATTATACTGAAGAAACGAGCAAATACACAGTTTCTATAAATTACTCTATTCATAGCAATAGTAGGGGTGTCTATATTCTTGATCATGAGAATGATTATTATCTTCTGTTCATGGGTCTCGAAAATACGTATGTTGCTAAAGTTTATTTCATGATATTAATCAGAGGCATAATGGCCTTATGACGTACCGAGAGATTTTATTGACGTATTTCATAAGCATTTCATGCATTTACATATGCACATTGACCCATGAACAGATGGCATTATATACGCGTATATATGTAAATATATGTATATGGGATATGGGAAAAGGTTACGGCGTTATATACGCACCACCACCTAATCAGCTGGTATATGATGATGATGTTGCCCACAGTGGCTGAAATATAGTTCAAACGGCGTTATATACGCGTATATATTTATGTATATTCAAACGGAATTATATATGTATGTATATATATGTATATTGGATATGGGAAAGGTTATGGCGTTATATACGCACCACCACCTGATTAGCTGGTATACGAATGATGATTTTGCCCACAATGGCCGATATGATATGATGGGATGCCCTCAGAGGCTGATGATGTTATGAAACATGTACCTATGCACGACATGACATTCATATGCATATTCATAACGCTAAAAGTAATTTATGATTTACAAAGATATTCAGGCTTACATGTAGAGTCATTTACTCCATGTTTCCTTCCATGTCCTTAACTAATGTTGACTTATTATTACATTTCAGTTCTGCCTTACATACTGAATATATTATTCATACTGATGTCCTTTTGTTGGGGACGTGGCGTTCATTCCTACAGGTATAGATAATCAGTTTGACGATCCATCATAGTAGACAAGATTGGAATTCAGCGAGGGAACGGTAAGACTTCACCTCATTCGGAGTGCAACCAAGTCTATGAGTCATCGTGTTAGAGTTTTACTACAGACTAATGGGTAGGCCGATACCCTGTCCCGTTTGTGGTTAAATAATCTTAGAGGCTTTGTAGACAGAGGTTCAGTTTGTACAGTATGTCAGAGGCCTTGACAGCCCATATATATTGATGGATTAAGAACGATAGTTTATTGATACAGTGTTGCCCACTTACAAGTTGTACATTACGAGTTCTGGCCATGTTGGCCCATGACAGCCACAAAGAAAATAAATGAGTTACAGAGTGCTTCAGTCGGTCCAATGCGGCACCGGGTGCCAGCCACGCCTCCCCAAGTTCGGTGCGTGACAGAAAAATCTCTCAAGCTTCTTTGCAATAAGAAGACAAAAGAGTTGATACATCTTCGAGCGGAGATGCATCGGAGTCAGAATCATGAAAGTAATCTCGAGTGTCAGGCACCCCTTACCCTGAAGGAGTATGTGCTTCCTTTCTCGTTTTTGGGAACCAATGCGTTGGTGATTCAGCTCCAGGGAAAGATAAAAGGGTTCGAGCGCCTTTGGGGCGAAATCGGGCAAGTTAATTCCGAGTGCCAACATTGAAGGCGCAGATAGGCGTACATGTTGTGGCCCAAAGGAAGGCTTTGGCCAAGGCTTCTGCCCTCGAGATATAACTTCCTAATGCCCAAGAAGATACCTCGATTCAGACGAGCAGGATTTCCAAGCTCGAGACTGATCTTTTAAATCTGAAGGCCGAGGTTGTAGACGCCCGGGCTGAAGCTAAGAAGTTCGGGCAAAGTCCGATAAGAAGGTGGCGTTTATTTGAAAGATGCTGACGATGCCCGGGCTGAGCTGAGGGGAACTTTTGACAGAGAGAGGAGGGGCAATGAGTATGCCCGATGTAGGTCTCGGAGGGAGACTGTAAAGACCCGTAAAATTTCATGGCTAAAAATAATGCCCAAATAGGTCCCCGTGTTGTTATAACTGTAGAAATTCTTAAAACGGACCCTTTTTGAGTGAAAAGTACCCCGGGACTTAAAATATATAATTTTCCAGATTTGTGCAGGTCTGCGGTCCACTATGCGATCGCAGATTAGGTATGTGGACCGCATAGTGGTCGCATACTTGGACAGTTTGCTGTCCATTTTGAGGACAACTATGCGGCCTAGAATGCTATCTCATTTCACGAATGCAGGCCGCATAGTTGTCGAATTCTTGCACCTTGATTTTTGCGTAGGGAGTTATGCGATGCACTATGCGATCGCATAACAGGTATACGGACCGCATAAAGGTCGCATACCTGGGCAGTCTACTTTTCTTTTTGGACCATTTGAGGGCTAATTATGCGACATGAATGCAGACCGCATAGCAGGAATGTGATCGTATTCCTGACCACATTTCTGTTTCGGGACTATTAAAATTCTAATTTTATACCCGACCCCCAGTTCATTAAAACACCTACCCCTTTCATTTTAAGCCTATTTTCTGATAAATTAGATAGAGGAGAGAGTGGGTTCTAGAGAGACAGAGTTCCAACTTCGCTAAATTTGTTCCTCCATCACTACTCAAGCCTGGAATTGATCAAGTAAGACACCATTTTCTTCACTACAAGAGGTAAGCTTCCACCCCATCAACCTTAATTTCCAGATTTTTGTTAAAATGAAACATGGTTAGGTGAGTTCATGAAGATAGGGGTAGGAGTCTTGCATGCATGTAGCCAAATAGTCATAATCTAGTAAAAGGAAATGGGTTATCCTTGACTAAAAAGAGGCCATTTACTCTAAAGGAACACCTAGTGTTTGATAGAATGCTCAAGTGAGTTCAAGACATGATCATTTTTCCTAATTCTAAGTTCAATTATGCCACATTGTGAACTGGATTGAAGGTGCTAGAAGGTCTGGTGAATTGTGGGAGAAAATTAAAGGGAAAGTCTGATTCAAGGTATGTGTGGCTAACTTTAATCTTTGTAGAGTCACCTTATTGGTGTCCGAGCACGGTATAAAATTCTTGCTTGAGCATATGTGAATTGGTTGTCCTACTGTGTCGAGGTGTAAGATTTCATTCTCTGATTTTCTAATTGTGATTGTGAAAGGTGATTCTTTGTGCTTATCCTACCATGCTAATTGCGATTGTGAAAGGCGATTCTTTGTGATTATCCTACCATGTGTAAGTTTCAATAAATGTTCGAATATGTCAATATGGCAGCATGTGCTACTAAATGAAAGAATGTTAACGCACTCTAATGTGGGAAGGTATCTAATTTCTAAGGGCCGAGTGTGGCAAATGATGAAAAGAAACTGTGGATTGATTTAATTGAGTTAAATAGTGATGGCAACACCATATGTGAATTACTGTTTGGTAAGGATTATTCTGCCTTGACTTTATATAGTTGTTGGTTGATATGAACTTATGTTCTTGATGATGAAGATCCCTGTGATATTATTGTTGGTTATTGTTGCTATGAAATGTGAACGTACTGTGGGATCGTGTTGCGTGCCTCAACACGAAGTAATAAGGGTGAAGTGCGATTGTACGGTGGGATCGGGTTGCACACCGCAACACGAAGTAATAAGGGTGGATAGGTAATAAGGGTGAAATGTAAATTTACGGTGGGATTGGTTTGCGCGTTGCAACAGATGAATAATTGAAATGAGTAACGGTGGAAATATTCATTTGTAACTATCTGTATATATGTGTGGTGCTTGTGTGGTTACCATGACTTCCTTCCAATTGTGTACTGTTTGATTCTACTTGGAATAAATTTTTTTCATACATACTAGTACTATTCAACGGTACTAACGTCCCTTTTGTCGGGGGCGCTACATCTTTTATATAGATGTAGGTGGTTCCACAGCAGGTAGCTTAGACCGTCGATAGTGGTGTTTCCCCTTCATACCTTCAGCAGATCCGATGAGCCCCACTTCCTCTTGGGGCCGTGTGTAGTCTATATCATCTCTTTTGCATATGTTGTAAAAGGTATAGACGGGGCCTTGTTTCCGAAAAGTATGTATACTTTTCTCCGTACCTTTAAAGGCTCCATAGACACTGCGTGGGTTGTATATATTTGGGTAGTAGTTGTAACTATTCGTAACCGTGGTTCCGTGTTGGAAATGTTGTGCTTAGTTGTATATTTTTGGATTATCAAATGATGAAGTTTTATTAGAGGAAAGTGGACTTATGTTCTAAATTCATATTTTGAATCCATTTGCTATTTCACTCATAAATTTGTATGTTATAAACACGGGGTGATGCGTTGGGTAGGAAAGGCAATCTAGGTCCGCTTGACCGAAAATCCGGTTAGGCGCCAGTCTCGTCCCTTGGTTTTGGGGCGTGACAAACTTGGTATCAGAGCCTAAGGTTTTTAAAAGTTTCCTGGGATGTCTCGGAGTCGTGTCTAGTAGAGCCCTTCTTATCGGTGTGTTGTCGACCACATCTATAATTAGGGGGCTGCATGGACATTTAGGAAAATGCCTCTCATTGTTACTTTGTATCGTGTGATGAAGTGGAAGGTGAAAAAATATTTATCTAACTCGTGCATTGTCCCAATTTTCAGTAAATGGCACCCAATAAGAGAGCTCGACTTGGCCCACAGGCCAATGCCACCCCAAGAGTGGCCACAAATTCTCCAGCTGGTGGTGTGGGTGTGAATGATTCCCCGGCCACAAACCAGCCCGACTCCTCCACTCCAGGACAGACTATTCCTGTTCCTACTCCGGCGGAGGGTGCTGAAATCCCTCCGCTGATGTTCGTGATCCTTCCTCAGTCCCAGCTTTCGGTCCCGGTATTTCTGATGGGGACCTCAGGGGAGCTATTCAGATGTTGACCCAGCTAGTGGCCTCCCAGGACCAAAGATCAAGTGTTGCCCTTGTGTCCTCTGGTGATCAAGGGGATTCTTCAGGTTCCAAAGTCAATCAGTTTCTGCGGTTAGCCCCTCCAGAATTCACAAACACCGATCCAGAGGCAGATCCTCAGGATTTTATAGATGAAATGTACAAGACTCTCCTGGTTATGAAGGCTACAGAGACAGAGGGGGTTGAGTTGGCTTCCTATCGATTAAAGGGAGCCGTGTATTCATGGTTTGAGATGTGGGAGAAGGGAGCCCCCCGGCGAACTGGGATGAGTTTGTTGATGCCTTCATGGATCATTTCTTTCATGCCGAGACTATGGCAGCCCGTCCTGCGGAGTTTGAGGTCCTTAAGCAGGGCAGCATGAGTGTGTGGGAGTACCACATGGAGTTCGTGCGCTTGTCTAAATCGCCATCGACATGATACCGACTATGGAGGCCATAGTTCGATGGTTTGTTCAGGGCCTTGGTCCCTTGGTTGTTAATGAAGATGCTACAGCTGCCTTGCATTCGGATATGGATTATGGGAAGATCGTGGGATTCGCCCAGGCCACAGAGGCTCGGAAGTTGAAGATAAGGATGGAGAGAGAGAGTGGCAATAGGGCACGGTCAGCGGGCAACCCTGGGAGTTTAGTTGCAGGTGGGAGATCAGCCCTTGGGAGAGGGTCATCAAGTCCATCCCAGTCCTATGCTCAGTCCTCAACCAGTGCCTCATCATCAAGGCACATTTATCAGTAGAGGGGTCACTTTGGACCAGGTTCAGATAGTAGAAAGTTCCATCAGTCGGGTCGTTCAGGTGGGAGGTTCTAGCAACAGCGGAGGGCCCCATGCCCTAAGTGTGGGAGGTCTCCTTCTGAGCCTTGTTACTTGGATATACCGGTGTGCTATAGATGCGGAGAGAGAGGCCATATCCAGCGAGACTGCCGCGCACCGGGTCAGGGTGCGGGTAGGAGTACTGCTCAGCCATCCAGCTCTTCAGCCCACCATCTAGCTTCAGCGGGGTGCGGTACAGCTTGGGGTGGAGCACGGGGTCGAGGGGGACCCAGTCGGTTCTATGCTTTGAGTGGTCGCAAGAGTGCGGAGGCTTCCTCAGATGTTGTCACAGGTATTCTGACTATTCAGTCACATGATGTTTATGCTCTTATTGATCCCGGGTCTTGTTTGTCATATGTTACTCCATTTATTGCTTCAAGTTTTGGGATAGAACCCGAACAACTTCACAAGACGTTCTCTGTGTCGACTCCGATTGGTGATTCTATTACGGCCGTGCGAGTCTATAGGAATTGTGTTGTCACGGTGCGTGGTCGGGGATACCATGACCGATCTTATTGAGTTAGAAATGGTAGATTTTGTATGTAATTATGGGGATGGATTGGTTCTGTTCGTGCTTTGTTAAACTCTACTGCCAAACAAGAATTATGAGGCTCGAGTTTCCTAATGAATCATTTATGGAGTGGGAGGGGAATAATGTTGTGCCAAAAGGAAGATTTATTTCCTACCTTAAAGCCTCAAAGATGATCAGAAAAGGGTGCATCTACCATTTGGTCCGGGTTGTGGAAACCACTTCAGAGGTGCATGCTCCCTAATTTGTGCATGTTGTGAATGAATTTGTTGAAGTATTTTCGGACGAGCTTCCTGGGATTCCACCAGATACAAAGATCGATTTCGGTATTGATGTATTTCTAGATACGTAGCCAATATCTATTCCACCTTACGGAATGGTGCCAGCAGAATTGAGAGAGTTAAAAGAACAATTGAATGATCTATTAGAAAATTTTTTCATTTGGCCTAGTGTGTCGCCTTGGGGCGGACCGGTTATTTTTTTCAGAAAGAAAGACGGATCGCTTCGGATGTGTATTGATTATCGATAGCTCAACAAGGTCACCATAAAAAACAAATACCTTCCTTGGATAGATGATTTGTTCGACCAGTTGCAAGGTGCTAGGTTCTTCTCAAAGATTGATTTGCGTTCCGGGTTTCACCAATTAAAGATCAGGGAGTAGGATATTCCTAAGACTGCCTTCCGGACTCGATATGGGCACTTTGAATTTCCGTTAATGTCTTTTGGGCTAACCAACACCCCAACACCTTTTATGGATCTTATGAATCGGGTTTTCGAACCGTTTCTTGAATCGTTTGTGATTGTCTTTATTGACAATATCCTTGTTTATTCGCGAAGTCTGGAAGATCCTGCTACTCACCTCAGGGCAGTTCTGCAGACTATTCATCAGCACCAGTTGTATGCAAAGTTTTCAAAATGTGAGTTTTGGCTAGAATCAATCACCTTTTTGGGCCATGTTGTGTTCAGGGAAGGGATTCAGGTTGATCCCCAAAAGATTGCAGTGGTAAAGGATTGGGCTAGGCCAACGACCCCGACAGAGATTCGCAGTTTCTTGGGATTGGCTGGATATTATCGGAGGTTCATGGAGGGATTCTCTATCCTCGCCTCCCCATTGACTAAGTTGATGCAGAAGGCGATTAAGTTCTAGTGGTCCGATGCTTGTGATAAGAGTTTTCAGGAATTAAAGTTGAGATTGACTACGACGCCAGTGTTGACCTTGCCATAGGGTACAGAGGGATTTGTGGTTTATTTGATGCTTCAAGGGTTTGTTTGGGGTGTGTGTTAATGCAGTGTGGGAAGGTTATAACATATGCTTCTAGGCAACTCAGGAATCACGAGAAGAATTATCTGACGCATGATTTGGAGCTCGCATTAGTTGTGTTTGCATTAAAGATCTGGCGGCATTATCTTTATGGGGTCCATGTAGACGTGTTCACAGACCACAAGAGTCTTCAATATTTATTCAAACAAAAGGAGTTGAACTTGAGGTAGCGGAGGTGGTTAGAATTGCTCAAGCATTATGACATGAATATTTTGTACCATCCAGGAAAGGCGAACGTGGTAGCCGACACTCTTAGTCGGAAATCCATGGGTAGCTTGGCTCATTTTGAAGCAGGTCAGAGGCCTTTGGCTTGGGAGGTTTATTAGTTGGCTAGCATGGGGGTCTGTCTTTTGACCTCAGACGAAGGGGATGTCGTGGTGTGTAATGGAGTAGAATCTTCACTTGTAACTGAAATGAAGGAAAAGTAATTCAGAGATCCAGCATTGGTACAGTTGAGAGAGGCAATTCTGAATCATAAGACTACAGCATTTTCACTCGGCAATGATGACGGTGTTTTGCGGTGCCAAGGGAGACTATGTGTTCCGGACGTGGATGATCTTTGGGAAAGGGTAATGGTAGAGGCTCAAAATTCCTGGTATTTAGTACACCCAGGTTCTACGAAGATGTATCATGATCTCAAAGATATTGATTGATGGAATGGTATGAAAAAGGGTGTGGCGGACTTTGTGGCTAGATGTCTGAATTGTCAGCATGTGAAGGGCGAGCATCAGAGGCCCGGTGGGTTGGCACAAATCATGGAAATACGAATGTGGAAATGGGAAATGATCAATATGGACTTTGTGGTGGGGTTACCCGCACTCCACGTAGGTTCGACTCAGTTTGGGTAATAGTGGATTGGCTCACGAAGTCGGCGTATTTCTTGCCAGTCAAATCCACTGATACTGCAGAACATTACGCTCAGTTATATATCAAATAAATAGTCAGGCTCTATGCCACTCCAGTGTCTATTATCTCGGATCAAGGGGCCCAGTTCACAGCTAACTTTTGGAAAAAATTTCTGCAAGGTTTGGGTACGCAGGTGAATCTCAGCACAACATTCCACCCACAGACTGATGGGCAGGCAGAGCGGACCATTCAGACGCTTGAAGATATGTTACGGGCTTGTGCATTAGATTTCAAGGGTAGCTGGGATGATAACTTGCCGCTTATAGAATTTTCTTATAATAACAGTTTCCACGCTAGTATTCAGATGGCCCCATTTAAGGCATTGTACGGAAGGAGGTGTAGGTCTCCGATTGGATGGTTAGAGGTTGGCGAGGCGGAACTGCTAGGACCAGATCTTGTGCACCAAGCTATGGAAAAAGTTAAAGTCATTCAGGAAAGGATGAAGACTTCTCAGAGTCGTCAGAAATCCTATGCGGACGTCCGACGAAGAGATATGGAGTTTCAAGTAGATGATTGGGTATTCTTGAAGGTGTCTCCCATGAAAGGAGTAATGCGATTTGGGAAGAAAGGGAAATTGAGCCCTAGGTATTTCGGTCCGAATCAGATCGCTCAAAGGATAGGACAGGTGGCTTATAGGCTGGAAATGCCCCTTGAGATGTCATTAGTGCACCCGGTGTTTCATGTGTTCATGTTGAAGAAGGTGATTGGGATCCATCCACCATTGTGCCGGTTGGGACGGCTGAAACTAATGAAGGATTGTCATATGAAGAGGCTCCAGTTGCTATTCTTGATAGGAAACTCCATTGATTGAGGAACAAAGAGATTGCTTCTGTTAAAGTGTTATGACGAAGTCAACAAGTCGAATAAGCCATGTGGGAAGCGGAAAATGAAATGAAACAGAAATATCCCCATTTGTTTGAATAAGTCCGGTAATGGTTTGAAAATTATCATTCCTAAGTAATTATATATTGTGTCAAATTTTATGCAAAAGCACCCTATCCCCCCCCCCCCAGTTTCCCTACTATTGTAACTTCTCAAGTTGTGCCATATTTGTGTATGTTGTAATTATTTGGGTAATGTGCAACTCCTTTAAGTAAGGTAAATTATGTGCAATTCATGTGATCGTTAAATGATATGCAAGTTTGTGGAGTTAACCGAACTATGTGAGGCTTGTGTAAGTAATTGAATTATATGTAGCTTGTTGAAATGACCGGATTTTGTGCTAGTTGATAGAGTAACTAAAATGTGTGGAATTGGTTAAAATGTGTTTCGGGGGCTCTCTGACATGTGGATAGGCCTAATTACAAAGGAAAATCTGGCAAATTTTCAAGAAATACCGGAGTTAGTAAAAATTTGGAGGTTGGCTTATTTTGTGTTTTTCCTACTATAGTGATTCCTCGATCCTCATTCGAGCACGAATAATTTTAAGTGATGAGAATGTAAAGACCCGTAAAATTTCATGGATAAAAATAATGCCAAAATAGGTCCCCGTGTTATTATAACTGTAGAAATTCTTAAAACAGACCCTTTTTGAGTAAAAAGTACCCCATGACTTAAACGATATAATTTTCCAGATTTGCGCAGGTCTGCAGTCCACTATGCGATCACAAATCAGGTATGCGGACCGCATATTGGTCGCATACTTGGACATTTTGCTATCCATTTTGAGGACAACTATGCGGCCTAGAATGCGATCGCATTTCACGAATGTAGGCCACATAGTTGTCGCATTCTTGCTCCTAGATTTTTTCGTAGGGAGTTATGCGACGCACTATGCGATCGCATAACAGGTATGCGAACCGCATAGTGGTCGCATACCTGGGCAATTTACTTTTCGTTTTGGCCCATTTGAGGGCCAATAATGCGACAGGAATGCGGACCGCAGTTTTGGGACTGTTAAAATTCTAATTACCCGACCCCCAGTTCATTAAAAACTTACCCCTTTCATTTTAAGCCTATTTTCTAATAAATTATAGAGAGGAGAGAGTGGGTTCTAGAGAGGCAGAGTTCCAACTTCGCCAAATTTGTTCCTCCATCACTACTTAGGCCTGGAATTGATCAAGTAGGACACCATTTTCTTCACTACAAGAGGTAAGCTTCAACCCCATCAACCTTAATTTCCATATTTTTGTTAAAATGAAACATGGTTAGGTAAGTTCATGAAGATAGGGGTAGGAGTCTTGCATGCATGTAGCCAACTAGTCATAATCTAGTAAAAGGAAATGGGTTAGAGTAATCCTTCACTAAAAAGAGGCCATTTAATCTAAAGGAACACCTAGTGTTTGATATGCTCAAGTGAGTTCAAGACATGATCATTATTCCTAATTATAAGTTCAATTATGCCACATTGTGAAATAGATTGAAGGTGCTAGAATGTCCGGTGAATTATGGGAGAAAACTAAAGGGAAAGTCCGATTCAAGGTTTGTGTGGCTAACTTTAATATTTGTACAGTCACCTTATCGGTGTCCGAGAACGGTATGAAATTCTTGCTTGAGCATATGTGAATTGATTTTCCTACTGTGTCGACGTGTAAGATTTCATTCTCTGATTTTCTTAGTGGATTACCATGATAATTGCGATTGTGAAGGGTGATTCTTTGTGCTTATCCTACCATGTGTAAGGTTCGTTAAATATTCGAATATGTCAATATGGAAGCATGTGCTACTAAATCAAAGAATGTTAACGCACTCTAATGTGGGAAGGTATCTAATTGCTAAGGCCGAGTGTGAAAAATAATGAAAATAAATTGTGGATTGATTTAAATAATGATGGCAACACCACAAGTGAATTACTGTTTGGTAAGGATTATTGTGCCTTGACTTCATATAGTTGTTAGTTGATATGAACTTATGTTCTTGATGATGAAGATCCCCGTGATATAATTGTTGGTTATTGTTGCTAAGAAATGTGAACGTACGGTGGGATCGGGTTACATGCTGCAACACGAAGTAATAATGGTGGAGAGGTAATAAGGGTGATGTGCGATTGTACGGTGGGATCGGGTTGCATGCCGCAACACAAAGTAATAAGGGTGGAGAGGTAATAAGGGTGAAATGTGAATGTACAGTGGGATTGGGTTGCGCGCTGCAATAGATGAATAATTGAAATGAGTAACAGTTGAAATCTTCATTTGTAACTATCTGTATATCTGTGTGTTACTTGTGTGGTTACCATGACTGTCTTCCAATTGTGTACTGTTTGATTCTACATGGAATAAACTTTGTTCATACATACTAGTACTATTCAACAGTACTAACGTCCCTTTTTCCGGGGGTGCTACATCTTTTATATGGATGTAGGTGGTTCCACAACAGGTAGCTCAGACCGCCTATAGTGGTGTTTCTTTTTCATACCTTCAGCAGATCCGGTGAGCCCCACTTCCTCTTACGCGTTAGGTTGGTGCGACCTTCGGTGTAGCTGGCCAGTCAGACTCTTATGCATTTGGCCCTTAGGCACTTTAGTTAACCATATTGGGCTCGGTCTTCGAGTCGAATCTGACTCGAGCTCATCAGCCCTGAGGCATTTTGGGTCGGTACTACCTGTAGCTTGCGACTCGGGCTCTTACGTGTTAGGTTGGTGCGACTTTCGATGTAGCTGGCGACTCAGGCTCTTACGAATCTAGCCCTTAGGCGCGTTAGTTAACCGTTTTAGGCTTGATTTCCGAGTCGAATTCGACTCAAGCTCATTGGCCCTTAAGTTTTTTTAGTTGGCCCTGAGGTTTTTTGGGTCGGTACAACCTGTAGCTGGCGACTCGAGCTCTTACGCATTTGGCCCTTAGGATTTTGTTAACAGTTTTAGGCTCAGTCTCTTAGTCGTATTATACTCAAGCTTATCGAGCCTTAGGTTTTTAAATCGGCCCTGAGGCATTTTGGATCGGTACGACCTGTAGCTGGAAACTCGGGCTCTTACACATTAGGTCGGTACGACCTTTAATGTAGCTGGAGACTTGGGCTCTTACGCTTTAGGTCGGTACGACCTTTAACGTAGATGGAGACTTGGGCTCTTACGCTTTAGGTTGGTATGACCTTTTACCAGTTCTTTTCAAAGTTATTTCGAAGTAATTGGAGGCCTGTGATTTTATGGTGATAGTCGGACGTCTTCGAGTTGCTTTAGTTTGGTCGGAGCCTTATGACAGTGGTCATTTGTATTTGGCTATGGCCTTTTTCGAGTGATATAGCCTCGACGTCTATATAGAGGGTATGCCTTTTTTGGGGTCTTATAAGTTCGATATATTGCCTTGACTTTGATATCGGGATTATGCCTTTTTAAGGTCTTATGAGTCACTACATGCCTTGCTTGAGGTCTTACAATTTTGATGTTGCCTCTTGGAGGGCTTATAAGTTTTAAGTGGCCAACCCTGAGGTCTTATTGCTATGAGTCGACTGTCGAGGACAGTTCCTAATCCAGAGTTGACATTGCCTCATGTAGGGCTTATGTTGTTGATGTTTCCTCGTGGAGGGATTATGAGTTCGAAGTTGCCGTCCCTGAGATCTTACGGCTTCGAGTTAGACAGTTTAATGGGCCGACAGTCAAAGGCAGTCCCCGAGTTGGAGTTGGTATTGCCTCATGAAGGGCTTATTCTTGAAGTTACTGTCCCTGAGGTATTATGGCTTCGTGTTTTTGGTGACTCGATGGGATGACTGTCGAGGACAGTTCCCAAGGAGTTGGTGAATTTTGGGCCCTGAGGCCGCTTCCTAAAAAAATAGCAAACTTTTCTGACGGGCGAAGTGTTTTAATGATAAAAGATTCTTCTATGATTACTTGGTACAAGTATACATATTTTTACCATCGAGGGTTCGATTGTTCTATGTGGACACAGTTCATTCGAATGTTTGGTCCAGTACATCATTCTCCTGTCAAGACCCTCTTTGGTATATTTTAGTGATCTCTCTAGGGATGCCCCCTAGTATTTGAGGTTGATCAGAGAGAAGCCTTGAGTACTTGGTGAATTCTCCTCAGGTAGCATATGGGTGTTTCCTCGTTAAAAACCTCGTCGGTAAAACTCATTTGGGATAAATCCGATGTGAGGGAAAAAGAGCGCAACAGATGCTTTAGAACCTAAGGCCTTCGAGCTGGAGGGTTCTCCAATTCTTTTCATTCGAACACTTGCACATAGGTTAGTGTAAAACATCAAGGAAAGAGACAAAGGGTTGTACCTTAATTGTGGTGGCGTTCAAGCCTCTATATGCTTTAGTTACTCGTTCCAAGGACACGTAATGGTCATTTAATCGTTCATCGAGGATGCAGTTTGTGACTCCTTACTCGGCTACTTGCTTGTTTTTTGGCTCCTTCGATGTAGAAAGTGTCGGCACCGGCGCCACGTCGTGTACTGCAAACATTTGTTTTGCCGCATTTTGTTTCCCGTATACCATTATTATTCCATCCTTCGTGGGGAAGTTCATCATTTGATGAAGGGTTGACGGTACCGCCCTCATACTGTGAATCCATGGCCTTCCGAGCAATGCGTTGTATCTCATGTCGCCTTCTATGACATGGAACTTTGTGTTTTGAGTTGTACCGACCACGCTGACTGGGAGGGTGATTTCCTCTTTTGTTATTTCACTCGCTATGTTGAATCCATAAAGGACACGGGAGGCGGGCACAATCTGGTCGAGAAAATCAAGTTGCTCTACCACCCTCGGCCGAATTATGCTGGCCGAGCTACCTGGATCCACGAGCACACGTTTAATTTGAAATTTATTCAAAAGGAAGGAAATTACCAGTGCGTCATTGTGAGGTTGAGACAAGGTCTCGATGTCCTCTTCGCTGAATGAAAGAGCATCTTCGGGCATGTAGCTCCGAGTTTGCTTTTCTCTGGTGATGGATACCTTTGTTCCTTTGAAAATGGGTCCCTGGGGACATCAACTCCTCTGATAATCATGTGGATGACATGTTGTGGTTCTTCTTTTTTCATTTTCCCTGTTTTCCTCTCTTTACCGGAATTGGTTTTTGCCTCGGTCACTGAGGAAATCTCGAAGGTTCCCCTTGCTAATCAGTCATGCCACCTCTTCTCGGAGCTGTCTGCAATCCTCGGTCCTATGGCCGTGCATACCGTGAAATTCGCATATCAGGTTGGGGTTCCTTTGAGAAGGATACGATAGCACGGGTCTTGGCCACCTAGTGTCTTTGATTTTACCTATGACCGATACTGTATCTGAAACATCAATGTTGAAATTGTACTCAGATAGCCGGGGTGCTTCTATCGGCCATGTGTGCCTGCCTAACCTTGCTTTGTTTACGAGTCCCTGAGGATTTAGGCCTCGGTCCATCCTTTGATCACTTCGAGGTATGTGACTCCTTGGGATATTTCTCTGATTCTTTATGTATGGTTGATACCTTTATTTGTTCAGCCTTGGCTCTCTCTCTGGAAGCCTGAATTCCTTTGCTAAGATTGTGCTAGGATATACCGAGCCCGAGGGGGCTTCCAATGGTCGTCCTCGACCCTGATCTTCGATTGATACCTGTTGTGTACATATGCCCACACCACGGCGGGGTACTCGATTAAGTTTTTCTTCAACTTCTTCGAAGCTATCGAGGTTCGCTCATTCAAACCCTGAGTGAAGGCTTGCACCACCCATTCATCGGAGACCGGTGGTAATTCCATTCGTTCCAGTTGGAAGCAAGATACGAACTCCCTCAACATCTCGTTCTCTCTTTGTTTGATTTTGAAGACATCATATTTCCTTGTAGAGACCTTGATGTCACAAGAATGTGCCTTTACAAAGGAGTCCGCCACCATGGAAAATGAATCTATTGAGTTCTAAGGCAGGTTATGATACCACATCATGGCCCCTTTGGATAGTGTTTCTCCGAATTTGTTCAACAAAACTGATTTAATCTCGTCATCTCTTAGGTCATTCCCTTTCACAACACAAGTGTAGGCAGTAATGTGCTCATTGGGGTCCGAGGTCCCGTTGTAATTCAGGAGATCGGGTATTCTGAATTTCTTCGGGAAGGGCTTCGAAGCTGCACTTGATGGAAATGAATTTTGCATGAACTTTTTTTAATCTACGCCCTTAAGAGTCGGCGGTGCACCCTGGATCTGATCGACCCTCGAGTTATAGGTCTCCATTTTTTTGTCGTTGGCTTCTATCTTCTTTTCACCTGATTCGATCCTTTTAGTGAGGTCCTCGAGCATATTTATAATAGCGGGGTCGGCTTCTGACCCGTTGTTGCTCGACCTCTCCAGTGTCTGTTCACCTCGAGGAGCCATTTCCGGTGTCGCTGTGCTTGGAGTTTTTTGATGGCTTTGCAGCTTAGTAATGGCCACTTGTTGTGCTTGCAACATTTCAAAAATGACGGGAAGGCTAACTTCTCTCTCCCTTTGAGCAGGGGCTCTCTATGCTTCATGCTGGTCTCCTTCGCGTACACTTCTGTCTGTATAAGAGCTTACATCGACATGTTGAGTGTTGCACGAGCCTTCCTCGATGAGGATTTTCACTGGTGCCCCTTCAGGGTTTTGTGGTGGTACACCGGTACCTGAATTAGCTGCGTCATTTTCTCCATGATCCTCACGGACGTTGTTTTCATGTACATTCATTGAGTTAGACATCTTCTGATCTGAAATTGAAGATTCTTGGCCAAGAAAAAGTGTAAAGAATAACTTGTGTTTTTAGAAAACCAGCACTAAACAATCACTATTATTTTTACCCCCACAGTGGGCGCCAAACTGTTTACCTTAAAAATGGTAATTACAATTATATTTGATTTTGTGGTTCTAAAAATACATGATCTATTTTAATACCAGTTGTTTAGGCAATAGATGCTAAATAAGGGGTGAGAAAATGAAATAAAAGCGAGGGATAACAAGATTATGCAAACATAGTAGTGGAGAGACAGGGTCTGGAGGTCGGTCTGATGGGCCTTGAGGTCGAGCTCAGGGGATCGCTAATGGGCGGTCGAAAGTAATTCGACACTTCCAAAGGCCTCTAAGATGGCCTCTTTATGATCAATAATGAGCAATGAATAAAGAACAATTAATGAACACAATAAATGAAAGACAATAAATCAATGAGACAATTTGTAAAGAATGTTTGAGTTAGAGGGCAGGGAATGTTCTTAAGCTTGTGTATTGAGTATCATATGTGTTACAAAGTGACAAGGGTCCCCTTTTTATATGAGGGGGAATCCCAACATAGTACATGTGTAATTAATGCAAAGAGAGATGGCTGGTACAACCATTTAGAGCCATTGTACGGGCTTGTACTATTTTGTGTATTTTGTCAGCTTTAACCACGTGCCCCTTGGGAGTTTCCCGCCTTTCCAAGTCGATCTTTGATTTTTACTGCCTCGAGGTCGAGACCATCGATATGCCCCCTCGATGCCAAACCTCACACCTTCGAGCCTTCTGAACGTCGTAGTTACCGTAAAATCGGGCTCTCCGATTTTAGCCGTATACAATCCCACTACCCAATAATTAACCAATTACCCACATAATTAAGAATTATCTCAACTTACTTAAAATACTACTTTCAACACACCTTAAACACCTTACTATCAGGGTCATGTTGTACCTCGTATGATACTAGTCCATAAGTACCGAGTATTTTAGCTCGGGCCGTATTTTATCTCAAAATGTCAAACTTTGACGAAAATTTATTTTCTTCGATTTGCTTACCATCTCATCCTCACGAATTTATTCAATACTTGTTTGAAATAGCATAATGCTTATAATCTCCAAATAATCTTGTCCTTGAACTGAGGTCAATTATCTTACAACAATTTCATTTATAATACTACAGGGTGTAACATCATCGTAATATAACACTGCGGAGCGTAACATCATCGTAATGTAATACTGCAAGGCGTAAAAATCTCATACCTTCTTCACATATACCTTACTTACCTTTAAATTTTGCATCGTATCTTCTATCTATTTCATAACCTACCTTCCACATAGGTGGAATTCACATCCACAACTTGAAACTCTACTAAAATACTTGCACCTCTAGTGCATACGCGATCCGGTGGGAACTTCGTAGTGACTTTTTATGAGGCTGGTATCTTCTAACTTGCTTTATGTCACGACCCAAATCTAAACTATGTCGTGATGGCACCTATCGTGATACAAGGCAAGATTATTTCCAAAATATTACTACAAATTTGATTATACGAATTTAATAAAGACACTTTCAATATTTGAATATCTCATAACCAAGCTAAACTCTAAAAATAAATATAGAAATAAGGAAACGAGCCCCAAACATCGGAGTGCCAATAAGTCATGAGCATCTAAATCCACAAACTACTATATGAACGGTCTGACTGTAAATACAACCCAAAAAAGAGGAATAGAAGATAAGAGGAGTAACAAGGTCATATGGATGCTAGCAGCTACCTTGGAGTCTCCAACGATAGTCGGCCTGAACTCAACGATCGCCGCACTCTAACTCACCTAGATCTGCACATAAAGTGCAGGATGTACTATGAGTACAACTGACTCAACAAGTAACAGAAATAACTAAGGAACTGAGTAGTAGTGACGAGCTAAGCAGAACAATTCAATTATTACTTTTCACAGTTAAGAATAAACAGGAATAACGGGTAAATTTCATGAATCATCAAATACTAAAGGGCAATTAGCCGATAAATGCAGTAAAAACAATAATAAATGAAACCTCACAAGAATGTCACTCAATCCCTCAACCCTCAATGCACGTGCTCAATAGGTACCTGCGCTCACTGGGGGTGTTCAGACTCCGGAAGGGCTCCTACAGCCCAAGTGCTAATCGGCATAGACCACTCACATGTTGCACGAACAACTTGATCACGTTCAACTATGTCTTATAAAAGACTAAGCGGGCGTTGGAAATATAATTCGGGGTATTATGCCTGGAGTCGATCCCATAGGGAATTTACGTATAAATCAAGCCGTCAGAATACGAAACTTTTACTTAATCAATTTTCTCAAGACTTTTGAATATCAATTGGTGATGTTTTACTATTTCTAGTGACAAAATTAATAAACTAACGATTAACTAACAATACGATGTAAACAATTATAATAAATGTCTAAGGCTATGGATACCCCCGTTGGTGAACTTCCTTCTCGGATACTTCTTATAGTTTGATTAGTTGTCTCTATCAATCATGAACACTCTATTTACCATAAATCTCTCTCAAGTAATTATGATAATTTACTAGATGCACTCTCTCAAGTTACGCTAGCTAGATTGCATTACAGTTCACTTTAGATTGCACGCGAGGTATCGTTATCTCTAATCCAACCTCTAAACCCTCGGTTATGACTTTCGTCTATACTCCGAGAGTGATGTTGTTCAAACAACTACCTAAATATGCACTCTCTCTCAAGTAGATACATAATAATTAGGAACAGCTAATTGAGGGCCCTTCCAATCAACTACAACAAGAACGTAGTTGAACAAATAGAGATTAATCAACCAATCCAAACTATGTTAATAACACAATAAGTTTATCCCCCAACGCGTTCCACCAAAACCCTAGATTAAGAAAATTAGCTACTCATATTCATAAGAATCAATTCTAAAATAACTTGCATAATTGAACTACAAAATAATGAATAAAAACTATAAAAATCAATGTTTGCTTCACTGAGTAGTAATCCACGGGTTTTTCTTCACTTCAATGGCTTCCTCCCATGGAATCCCCCTTCAAGTTGTGTTTTTTTGGGTCTATTTATATGCTTAGGACAAACCCTAAACATGTAGGAGACTTCTATTCCAACCGAGAAACACTTAAAACTCTTTAAAACTCGGAATTGACCAGACCCGGGGCCTGGGTTTATATCCCTAAAGCCTGGATAAAGATAGGCCATGCCAGGCTTTATGGCCCTAAAGCCTGGATAAAGCCAGGCCAGGCCTGGCATTTTGGCTCTAATGCATGGATAAAGCCAGGCTAGGCCTGGCGTTTTGGCTCTAACGCCTGGCTATAGCCCGGTGCACTCCTCTTCGCCTCTTGAGCATATTTTTGATGTTTTTGCATCCATTTATCTCGGCTCCCATCTCCAGTTTACCTACACACGAAATAGACTCCATTATGCACATACAAAGTGTATTTATATCATTAACGCACATAAAATGTAAGGCACATAACGTGTTAAACCATGAATTCTAGCCACGCATCACAACTCACGTGCTATCATATCATATCTGGATCCGCACGGACAACTCACGTGCTATAAAATATCTCACAACAGGCCCTCGGCCTTACTCAGTCATGCATCTCTCTAGACTCAGTGTTTGCAACAAATAAAGGAAAGCAGTTCAACTCAAGTATTACAGTGTATCAGCAAGATAATAGAGATTGAGGTAAACATGTATAAGAATGTCTATGACTGAGTATGACAATGTGAGCATTAATAAAGCTTAAGCATGATCTCTAACATGAAGGCAATCATGTTTAACAGACATGTAAACACATAAACACAGATAATGGCAATTATGCATCATAGCCTCACATGATGGACCAAGTTTCAATCTCTCCCGGCGTACACCCACACGCCCGTCACCTAGCATGGGTATCACCTCCAAACAGTCACATGATATCAATTCTCTGGGTTTACACCCTCAAAGCCATAGTTAAAATTGTTACTTACCTTAACAACATAGAATCCTACTCCGGGATGCCCTCGCCCCTCGACTCGATCTCTGAATGCTCTGAATATATCCATAATCAGAACAACACTATCAACATAAGCGAAAGAAACGAATTCCACAAGAAAAATTACAAATATAAGCTCGAAACCTGAAATTGGCTAACCCCCCTAGGGCCCACCTCTCGAAACTCAACAGACATTGCAAAAGTAGAAAGCTTGTTCACTCCCGAGTCTAACCATATTAAATTCATCGAAATCCGACTCTGTTTGGTCCCTCAAATCCTCACCTGAAACTCTCCAAAACTCAAGTCCTAACCTCTTCAACTTCACTCTAAAATCTTACAAATTTCATGACGAAATAGTGGGAAATCATCATAATCACACGTAATAGAGCCCATGTAACTTACCTCACTGATATATCTCCATTCCCTCTTGAAATTCTCTGCCCAAAGCTCAAAAATCGGCAAAAAATGGTGAAGAATGGGCAAAAATACGCGAAATATGGCTTTATACTTTCTGCCCAGAAGTCTAGCACCTGTGGTCCCCATCCTCGCACTTGTGGAACCGCATCTACGATCCTAAGAGTGCACCTGTGGATTTCACTTATCTGCCCATTTCCCTCGCACCTGCAGTTTCATTTGAATCGAACCATTATCAGAACAACACTTATCTGGTCCGCTAAGGCCTGCACATCCAATGCCAACGGTCTCTCTGTTGCTGGAAGATACGCTAAACTCCCCAAACTCTCTGCCCGTCGACTTAACGCATCGGCCACCACATTGGCCTTCCTCGGATGGTATATAATAGTGATATAATTGTCCTTGAGAAGCTCCAACCATCTCCGCTGAAGCAAATTAAGATCCTTCTGCTTAAATGGATGTTACACACTCTGGTGATCAGTATAAATCTCACAATGAACCCCATACAAATAATGACGTCAAATCTTCAAGGCGTGAACAATGACTGCTAACTCACGATCATGCACCGAATAATTCTTCTCATGGGTCTTCAACTGGCTCGAGGCGTAGGCAATCACCCTACCCTCCTGAATGGAGCTGAAGCTGATGGCAGAACTAACACTATAGTTGTGGTCAAAGCAGTCTTGAGCTTCTGAAATCTCTCCTCACACTCGTTCGACCACCTGAATGGAGCACCCTTCTAGGTTAATTGGTCAAGGGAGAAATAATAGATGAAAAGCGTCGGTAATATCCCGCCAAACCAAGGAAGCTCCTAATCTACATAGCTGAGGACGGTCTAGGAAAAATCTGCACCGCCTCTATCTTCTTCGAATCTACCTGAATACCCTCACTAGACACCACGTGCCCCAAAAATGCTACCGAGCCAAGCCAAAACTCACACTTGGAGAACTTTTTATAAAGCTTCTCCTCCCTCAATCTCTGTAATACAATCCTCAAATGTTAAGCATGCTCCTCCTGGCTACGAGAGTACACCAGGATGTCATCAATGAACCCAATAACGCAGTACTCCAAATATGGCTGGAATACATTGTTCATCAAATACATGAACGTTGTTGGGGCATTGGTCAGCCAAAAAGATATCACTAAGAACTCATAATGGCCATAACGGGTCCTGAAATCCATCTTAGGAATATCCAAATCCCGGATCTTTAGCTGATGATGCCCGAACCTCAAGTCAATCTTAGAGAGCACCCTCGTTCCTTGAAGCTAGTCAAATAAATCATCAATACGAGGCAAAGGTACTTGTTCTTGACCGTGACCTTGTTCAACTGCCTGTAGTCAATACACATTCTCATGGGGCCATACTTTTTCTTTACAAATAGAACCGGTGCACCCCAAGGTGACACACTAGGCCGAATAAACCCCTTGTCAAGGAGTTCCTGAAGCTGTTCTTTCAATTCCTTCAACTCCGCTGGTGCCATACGATATGGCTGGATAGAAATGGGCTGAGTTCCCGGCACCAAATCAATACAAAAGTCAATATCCCTATTAGGCAGCATTCCCGACAGGTCTTCAGGAAACACATCCGGAAAATCACATACCACCGGGATAGATTGAATGGAAGGAGTCTCTGCACTAAAATCTCTCACAAAAGCCAAGTAAGAAAGACAACTCTTATCAACCATACGCTGAGCCTTCAAATATGAAATCACCCTACTCGGTACATAGTCTATAGAACCACTCCACTCTACTCTTGGAAATCCCGGCATTGCTAAGGTCACAGTTTTGGCATGACAATCTAGAACATCATGACATGGAGATAACTAATCCATGACTAATATCACATTGAAGTCGACCATGCTGAGCAATAACATATCCACTCGGGTCTCCAGACCATTAATTGACACCACACATGACCGATACGTGCGGTCCACAACAATAGTATCGGCCACATGAGTAGATACATGAACAAGTGAAACTAATAACTCACGGGGTATAACCAAAAAATGAGTAGAGAATGATGAAACATATGAATATATAGAACTAGGGTTAATTAATATAGAGGCATCCTTATGACAGACGGAGACAATACCTATAATCACAACATCTGAAGCAATAGCATCTGGTGTGGTTGGGAAAGCATAGAAACGGACCTGACCACCCCTGATCTAGCTCCCCCTCTCGGGCGACCCCTAGCCAACTAGGCTCCGCCCTTCGCTAGTTGAGGCCCACCCCTTGCTGGCTGGGCGGGTGGTCGAGGAACTGCTGTTGGTGCCATCGGCTAAGTACTCCATTGTGGAGTCCCACCCAATAACCTAGGGAAATCTCTCATGATGTGACCAAAAGCATCGCACTCGAAACAACCCCTCCTATAATGAAACTACTGGCCTTGATGCCCAAAAGAAATACTCGGGGATACCTGAGCGGATGAGGCATGATGAGAACTCTGCGCTGGCAATACATTGAGTGACGATTGACCCTGCTGATGACTATGAGAACCATGGCCAGATGATGCACCACGGTGAAATGAGCGAGTTGACTGAGCATGCATGAATGGATGGCCTCTACCGTGCTGAAACTGACCCCCATGAGGAGCATCATTGAATCCACCTGGTCCATAAGGCTGCTTGCCTCCCCGTCAACCCTCTCCTGACCACGAACCATCTCAATCTATCGAGCAATATCGACAACCTCATCGAAGGTAGCACCAGACACCCTATATCGGGTCATAAGCAACCGTAGGGGAAAAGTGAGACCATCTATGAACCTCATGTTCCTCTCCTAGTCAGTGGTAATCAAGCAGATAGAATGTCGGGCCAAATCCAAAACCCTCTCATACTGCATCATCGACATATCACCCTGGTGAAGCTGCTCAAACTGTCTGTGCAACTCCTCTCTGCGGTAATGAGGCACAAACTTCTCTAAAAATACTACGGAGAATTGTTTCCAAGTGAGGTGTGTTGCGCCAGTAGGCCTATGCCTCTCGTAAGTCTCCCAAAATCGGAATGCAGCCCTAGAAAATTGAAATGTAGCGAATGACACCCCAGAAGTTTCCAAAATACCAGTTATGCGGAGTATCCTCTGGTACCTGCCCAAGAAATCCTTGGCATCCTCTCTCTTCGTGCCGCTGAAGGGTGGAGGATGGAGTCTCCTAAACCTCGCCAACCTACTCTGGTCATCCTCCGGCATAGGATGAACTACATGCTCCTGAGCAGGTGCGACCGCCTAGGCTGGTGGTGCCCCCGGTATCTGAAGTCCCTGAACAACCTACTCTAGCACGAGTCCTCACCATCTGTGAGATAATGAAATAATAGATGTTTAGTTATTAGAATAAACAGAATGCACGACAAGAATCTAAGAATGTGAAACTTTCCTAAAGGTTTTGCAGCCTCTCGAAGATAAGTACAGACGTCCTCGTACCGATCCGCAAGACTCTACTAACCCGCTCATGACTCGTGAGACCTATGTAACCTAGGATCTAATACAAACTTGTCATGACCCAAATCTAAACCATGTCGTGATGGCACCTATCGTAATACAAGACAAGCCTATTTACCAAAATATTACTACTAATTTGATTATAAGAATTTAATAAAGACACTTTCAATATTTGCATTTCTCATAAACCAAGCTAAACTCTAAAAATAAATATAGAAATATGAAAATGAGCCCCAAACATCGGGGTGTCACTAAGTCATGAGCATCTAAATCCATAAACTAATATATGAACTGTCTGACTGTCAATACAACCCAAGAAGAGGAATAGAAGATAAAAGGAGTAACAAAGTCCTGCAGACGCTAGCAAACTACCTTTTCACCTCAACGATCGCCGCGCTGTAATTCACTTGGATCTACACATAAAGTGCAGGGTGTAGTATGAGTACAACTGACTCAGCAAGTAAGATAAATAACTAAGGAACTGAGTAGTAGTGAAGAGCTAAGCTGAACAATTCAATTATTACCTTTTACAGTTAAGAATAAACAAGAATAACATTTAAATTTCATGAATCAACAAATACTACGAGGCAATTAGCCGATAATGCAGTAACAACAATAATAAATGAAACCTCACAGCAATGTCACTCAATCCCTCAACTCTCAATGCACACGGTCAATAGATACCTGCACTCACTAGGGGTGTTCATATTTCGGAGGAGCTCCTACAGCCCAAGCGCTAATCTGCACGGACCAATCACGTGCTGCACGGACCACTCACGTGCTGCAGGGACAACTCACATGCTATCATATTATATCTGGATCTGCACAGACAACTCACATGCTATAGTACAGTCTAGATCATCACGGACAACTCACGTGCTATAAAATATCTCACAACAGGCCCTCGGCCTTACTCAGTCATGCACCTCTGTAGCCTCACAGTTTGCAACAAATAAACGAAAGCAGTCCAAATCAAGTATTACGGTGTATTAGCAAGATAATAGAGATTGAGGTAAACATGTATAAGAATTTCTATTATTGAGTAGGATCATGTGAGCATTAGTAAAGCCTAAGCATGATCTATAACATGAAGGCAGTCAAGTTTAACATACATGTAAACACATAAACACAGATAATGGCTATTAGGCCTCACAGCCTCATGGGACGGACCAAGTCTCAATCCATCGCCGCGTACACCCACACGCCTCTCACCTAGCATGGGTATCACCTCCAAACAGTCATATGATATCCATTCTCTGGGTCTCCCATCTACTCAGTCTCCGAAAGCTCAGAATCTATCCACAACCATAACAACACTATCAACATAATCCAAAGAAACGAATTCCACAGGAAAAATTACAAAAATAAGCTTGAAACCCGACATTGGCTAAAACCCATCCCCCCAGACTCATGTCTCGAAACTCGATAAAAATTGAAAAGCTAGAAAGCTTGTTCACTCTCGAGTCTAACCATATTAAAATTTTAAAAATCTGAGTCCATTTGGTCCCTCAAATCCTCAACTCAAACTCTCCAAAACTCAAGCCCTAACCTTATCAACTTCACCCTAAATTCCTACAAATTTCATGACTAAATAGTGGGAAATAGTCATAAACACACGTAATAGAGCCTAAGTAACTTACTACACTAATATCTCTTGATTCCCTCTTGAAATTCTCTGCCCAAAGCTCAAAAACCGGCCGACAATGGTGAAGAATGGGAAAAAATTTGTGAAGTATGGCTTTTATACTTTCTACCCAGAAGTCTCGCACTTGTGGTCCCCATCCTCGCACCTGCAGAACCCCATCTGCGGTCCTAAGAGTGCACCGGCGGATTTCACTTATCTGCCCATTTCCGCATTCGCGGCTCACCCCTCGCACCTGCGGGCTCGCAGGTGTGACAACACCTCCGCACCTGCGCTCAAACTACAGTTGAACTTTTCCGCATCTGCAATCGTTCTTCCGCATCTGCGGCCTTAGCACCTTCGGATCCGCATCCACATGTGCGGAAAAACACTAGAACTTCAAACACCAGAAAAGCAGCATTCCAAACTTCAAAAACCTCATCTGTTAATCACCCGAAACACACCCGAGGCCCTCAGGACCTCAACCAACAATACCAATGAGTCATATACCAATACACGAACTTAGTCGAACCTTCGGAACACCCAAAACATAACCAAAACAACAAATCAACCTCGGATTCAAGCCTAAGAACTTCTAAACTTCTGAAATTCGCCAATGATGCTGAAATATACCAAACCACGTCTGAATGACCTTAAATTTTGCACACACGTCACAAATGACACTACGAAACTACTCTAACTTTCGGCATTCCATTCTGACCCTGATACCTATGTTTCAATCCTAATTATACCACGAGCCTCCAAATTACATTTCGGACACACTCCTGAGCCTAAAATCACCCAACGGAGGTAACCAAACCATAAAAATCCAAATCCAATATTGTTCACTCGGAAGTCAACATCCGGTTGACTTTTTCAACATAAGATTCCTAATAAGAGACTAAGCGTATCATTTCACTCAAAAACTACTCTGGAGCCGAGCCTATCAACTCGATACGCCAAAACATAGCCCAACAACACATAAAGAAGGAGAATGGGGGAAGGGGGCTAAAACTCTCGAAATGAAAGATCGGGTCGTTACACTTTATCATAGAGCCGTTATAGAATATGGCTGTTGTACTATTTCTCTTGTGCTTCTGATATAAGGAGTGATTCAAAAATGTTCAGAATCCCGATTACTATATTCATTGGGGTCTAATAATCAGAATCCTGATTCACTTAGCTGTTGTAACTCTGTAGTTTCCTATTTTGTCTCTGACTTTAAGTAAGCTTAAGCTATCTTTCGATATGCGACTCAGAGTATTAATTATCACTTTAGACTTTCACGGACGCTATGGAACATCCATGATATAACCTTCTAGCAATTCAAGCTTTTGTCTGTGACGTGGACCCAATTCTTTCTTTTAAGTTACACAGGAGTCTCCTATAGTTTTATCATTGTCAACATATATATTGCATGGATAATACTCCGAAATCTTAAGTGTGTTCATAACGTAACTAGCGCTAGGTCATTGATCGAATAATTCCTTTCGCGCCTTCCCAACCTTCATTAAAAAGTAAGCAATTACTTTTTCTGGTCATTCTGCCACTTGTTGCATGAATACTTTACTTATTTTTGTGCCCACGCTTATTGGAATTTCATGAAACTCATATGATCTTGAATATTACTTTGGATTTTACTTCCCATTCCTTAGTCACGATAGGTGCCACTTTCTTATTGAGTGCATACAATATTATAGTGAGACAACTGTTACAAGACCATTTCTTCTTTAGGTCACTATATTTATGTTGAAGCCTTCTTCCTTATTTTCTCAGCTAGTCTTTCATTTCATTGCTTAGGGAAGACCCTCTGGCTCTTGTAAAGCTGCAAGCTTATGACATTGTATACCAGAAGGAGTTTTTGATGTTCTTACTTGCCTATAATTATCCTTAGTTTCTTACCTCCGTGCCCTTGTGCTCGAAGGGTCACTTCAAAACTAAAATTTTTACTATTTCCCTAATAGCGCTCTCTTTTATTTTAGTAATACTTATACGGTACATTTAACTACCCCAACTCTATCTGAACATTTCTCAAGGATTAAGATGTCATATCTGTGAGACTGAATTTCTTGTGATTGGTTTTCCTACCTTTATCTTGCATAATATGTTGATTTATATGGATTTCTTATCTGGATATAACTAGGCTCTTCCTGAATAAACTACTAACTACTAATCAGTCCATGCTCATATTTATATTATGTGTAACCTCTGTTGGGTTATTTCCTTTGTCTTAATTTACCTCTCACATTGGATCCTTATGTATCAAGTGTTTATTCGCTTTTACTGTCAATAACATCATGGTTAAGAACCCTTATGGCCACTCCGCAACATCGTGCTAGAATAATGTTCTGGAGTCGTAACATATCTTTAGGATCTGAATAAATGCAATATCATTCCTTTTTGGATTTTTACTGCATTCGTTCTTTACTATTCCATAATTACTTGAACTACATAACTCAGACTTACTACCATATCACATCGTCTTCCCTCCTTTAGGGAAGTACTAGCATTTAATGCTATGAAGATTTACCTATATATGGTATACCTCTTAATCTTCGGCATCTTTTCACATCTTCACTGACTCTTACTCGCCTTGCGGTAACCCTTCTCTACCAGGGATAAATGAATTTCTTACGCGCGAGGGTGATACCTAGTGTAAATGGCACACTTAGTCCCTTAAGCATGACTCTGCTCACACTGCTTGCTTTAGGGAAGCGTCTTCCTGAACGACCTTTAAAGGTTATTCTTCGATTGTCCCTTATATCATTTCTGGAACACGATTTATGAAATTCTTACGATAACAACACCGCACCCGAGCCTATCAACTCGATACGACACAACACAGCCCAACAACACATAAAGAAGCAGAATGGGGGAAACGGGGCTATAACTCTCGGAACGACCGATCGGGTCATTACAATTTATCATAGAGCCATTGTAGAATATGGTCGTTATACTATTTCTCTTGTGCTTATGATATTAGGAGTGATTCCACAATGTTTTGAATCCCGATTACTATACTTATTTGGGTCTAATAATCAGAATCCTGATTCACTTAGCTGTTATAACTCTCTAGTTTCCTATTTTGTCTCTGCCTTTAAGTAGGCTTATGCTATCTTTCGATATGCGACTCCGAGTATAAGTTATCACTTTAGCCTTTCACGGATTCTATGGAACATCCATGATATAACCTTCTAGCAATTCAAGTTTTGTCTGTGACATGGACTCAATTCTTTTTTTTAACTTATATTGGAGTCTCCTATAGTTGTATCATTGTCAACATATCAGCTGCATGGATAACACTCTGAAATCTTAAGTGTGTTCATAACGTAACTAACTCTAGGTCATTGATCGAATAATTCTTTTCGCGCCTTCTCAGCCTTCATTAAAAAGTAAGCAATTACTTTTTCTGGTCATTCTGCCACTTGTTGCATGAATACTTTACTTATTTTAGTGCCCACGCCTATTGGAATTTTGTGAAACTCATATGATCTCGAATATTAATTTGGATTTTACTTCCCGTTCCTTAGTCACGATAGGTGCCACTTTATTATGGAGTGCATACAATATTATAGTAAGACTGCTGTTACAAGACCATTTCTTCTTTAGGTCACTGTGCTTATGTTGAAGCCTTCTTCCTTATTTTATTAGCTAGTCTTTCATTTCAGTGCTTAGGGAAGACCCTCTGACTCTTGTAAAGCTGCAAACTTATGACATTGTATACCAGAAGGTGTTTTTGATGTTCTTACTTGCCTATAATTATTCTTAGTTACTTACCTACGTGCCCTTGTGCTCGTACGGTCAGTTCAAACTTGAAATTTTGACTATTTCCCCAATGGGACTCTATTTTATTTTAGTAATACTTATACGGTACCTTTAACTACCCCAACTCTATCTGAACATTTCTCAAGGATTAAGAGGTCATATATGTGAGACTGAATTTCTTGTGATTGGTTTCCCTACCTTTATCTTGCATAATCTATTGAGTTATATGGACTTCTTATCAAGATATAACTAGGCTCTTCCTGAATAAACTACTAACTATTAATCAGTCCATGATCATATTTATATTATGCGTAACCTCTCTTGGGTTATTTCCTTTGTCTTAATTTACCTCTCGCACTGGCTCGTTATGTATCAAGTGTTTATTCGCTCTTACTATCAATAACATCCTGGTCAAGAACCCTTATGGCCACTTCGCAACATCGTGCTAGAATAATGTTCTGGAGTCGTAACATATCTTTAGGATCTGAAGAAAGGCAATATAATTCCTTTTCTCCTTTTTACTGCATTCGTTCTTTACTATTCCGTAGTTACTTGAACTACATAACTCAGACTTACTACCATATCACATCGTCTTCCCCCCTTTAGGGGAGTACTAGTATTTAATGCTATGAAGATTTACCTATATATGGTATACCTCTTAATCTTCGGCATCTTTTTCACATCTTCACTAACTCTTACTCGCCTTGCGGTAACCCTTCTCTACCAGGGATAAATGAATTTCTTATGCGCGAGGGTGATACCTACTCTAAATGGCACATAGTCCCTTAAGCATGACTCTGCTCACACTGCTTGTTTAGGGAAGCGTCTTCCCGAACGACCTTTAAAGGTTATTCTTCGATTGTCCCTTATATCATTTCTAGAACACGATTTATGAAATTCTTACGATGACAACAACACCGCACCCGAGCCTATCAACTCGATACGACACAACACAGCCCAACAACACATAAAGAAGCAGAATGGGGGAAACGGGGCTATAACTCTCGGAACGACCGATCGGGTCATTACAATTTATCATAGAGCCATTGTAGAATATGGTCGTTGTACTATTTCTCTTGTGCGTATGATATTAGGAGTGATTCCACAATGTTTTGAATCCCGATTACTATACTTATTTGGGTCTAATAATCAGAATCCTAATTCACTTAGCTGTTGTAACTCTCTAGTTTCCTATTTTGTCTCTGCCTTTAAGTAAGCTTAAGCTATCTTTCGATATGTGACTCCGAGTATTAGTTATCACTTTAGCCTTTCACGGATGCTATGGAACATCCATGATATAACCTTCTAGCAATTCAAGCTTTTGTCTGTGACATGGACTCAATTCTTTTTTTTAACTTATACTGGAGTCTCTTATAGTTGTATCATTGTCAACATATCAGCTGCATGGATAACACTCTGAAATCTTAAGTGTGTTCATAACGTCACTAACTCTAGTTCATTGATCGTATAATTCTTTTCGCACCTTCTCAGCCTTCATTAAAAAGTAAGCAATTACTTTTTCTGGTCATTCTGCCACTTGTAGCATGAATACTTTACTTATTTTAGTGCCCACACCTATTGGAATTTTTTGAAACTCATATGATCTCGAATATTTATTTGGATTTTACTTCCCGTTCCTAAGTCACGACATGTGCCACTTTATTATGGAGTGCATACAATATTATAGTGAGACTACTGTTACAAGACCATTTCTTCTTTAGGTCACTATGCTTATGTTGAAGACTTCTGCCTTATTTTCTCAGCTAGTCTTTCATTTCAGTGCTTAGGGAAGACCCTCTGACTCTTGTAACCTCTCTTGGGTTATTTCCTTTGCTTTAATTTACCTCTCGCATTGGCTCCTAATGTATCAAGTGTTCATTCGCTCTTACTATCAATAATATCCTGGTCGGGAACCCTTATGGCCACTCCCCAACATCGTGCTAGAGTAATGTTCTGGAGTTGTAACGTATCTTTAGGATCTGAATAAACGAAATATCATTTCTTTCGCCTTTTTACTGCATTCATTCTGTACTATTCCATAATTACTTGAACTACATAACTCTGACTTACTACCATATCACATCGTCTTCCCTCCTTTAGGGGAGTACTAGCATTTAATGCTATGAAGATTTACCTATATGGTTTAGCTCTTCATCTTTGGCATCTTTTCACATCTTCACCTACACTTACTCGCCTTGCGGTAACCCTTCTCTACCAGGGATAAATAAATTTCTTGCGCGCGAGGGTGATACCTAGTGTAAATGGCACACTTAGTCCCTTAAGCATGAATCTGCTCACATTGCTTGCTTTAGGGAAGCGTCTTCCTGAACGACCTTTAAAGGTTATTCTTCCATTGTCCATTATATCATTTCCAGAACACGGTTTCTGAAATTCTTACAATGCCGACAACACCGGTATCATTGTGAGTTCTCTCTTCTACTCCTCTCTTCCACTTTTATCTTCTTCTTTAGCTCATCGCCATGGCTATTTTTTTCATTGTACTGGTTTCCTTTTTCTTCTATCAATTTTAGTTTTAGGAGTGAGAGACATTGGTTGAGAGTGTGTTTCTGTGTGCTGCTACTGATGAAGAGAAAATATTTGGGAAGTTTGAGTACCAAATTTGATTCAAGAAGCATAGCATTATCTCTGCCTGTAATATGTTCGACAAATTGTCCAAAAGAAGGTTTAATGCTAAACGCCATAAAATAATTCTTAATAGAGTCGTATGTTCATGTAGTGCACTAATTTAGAATGCTTAAGTATAAATTATATGCTAAAATCATGTTTAAGAAGTGAAACCAGCCAAAAATTTCTCGGTTGTGAAACCACTGATGAACTCCGCAAAAGCGAGCATATTGTCACAGCAGCGGGCGCGCACCTGTGATGCCCATTCTGTAGATGTGAGGTTTTGTTTGTAGTGTAACGTCGCATACGCGACTTGTTTTTCGCTGAAGCGTAACTGCACCTGCGAGGATATTTACGCAGGTGCGGAAACTTGGCAGATTTAGAAATTCCAGAAGCTTTGCAACTGGAGCTTTCGGAGCCTGTTTAGCTCGATTCTTTTGCCTAATTGCACTATTTTGAATTTCTAAATATGATTATAATGCCCGACTAACTTGTTTTTCATTTTTTAGGTACTTTAAGCTTCAAATTGTACCCGAACATGAACGGAACTGTGGTATTTAATCATGAAATTAAGGAAGAAGTTGTGGAACAATTTGACAATGCACGCTTCATGTCTATTGATTGTCATCGCCCGTATTATGACAACCTTCTCACACTTCCGCCTGGTCATGCTTCATTCCTACTCTATGAAAGGCCAATGAGGAGTGGGTTCGTGAGTTTTATACAAATATAAAGCGTACTTTCAATGACCCACAACTCATCATCTGATACAAAATAAGGAAGTTTGGAACGGAACAAATCAATGACATTCTAGGGCTGCTTGACCATTCACTTTAGTCGGTGCGAGAAAAAGATCATTGCTCGAATGGAGATTGGCAAGTTTCCAAACTCTATCCAGTAGACAAGAGGGCAAAATAGGAAAATAAGTGAAAGGATTTGATGTCTATCAACTTCACTGCTGAAGCCAGAATATGGCTCTACATCATCTGCAACAGAGTATCACCCTATGGAAATGTTTAAGATGTCTCATATACTAGATCCTTGATCATTGCATGCATACTAGGCGTCATTTATGTGAATGTCGTCCACTATATCCTGCAGGAGTTGAGATAGTATTTTCCAGATGACAGCCAAGGCTTGATGTTTCCTTCACTGATTACAGAGTTGTGCAGGGGGCAAATGTTGAGGTGCGTAGCATCGATCATTGGTTACCAGTCGGCAAACCTTTTCATCCGTAGAGAGTAACGGGCGTGGGTAGTGCAGTAAACAGTAAAAAGAGGAAACTCACCACTTCTGTCGGACCAGAGTCTTCTTCACATACATCCCTACCTAAGGGACCATTTGGGATGTTGAACTCGCAGCTTGGCGTTATATGTGACTTAGTGTCACAGCTCCCTAGTGGACCATCACACCCCAACTTAGGCCCGAGTGTTTTACTAGGGAAGAAATGAAGACCGACCTAGATTCACAGAAAAAGTAGGCAGAGTCTCATGAGAAGTTGGCAGCTTCTGTTAGCATACTCGAGGCAGCCTATAGCAACATTGCCAAGGAACATGTAAATCTTCGGACAAACTTCCAAAAAGAGAAAATGAGAAACAAGAAGAAGGGACAGTTTATGATAAAGATATGGAGAACCATCAAGGCCATCTTCAAATGGAGGTCAAGTTTATTCTATTTTATTTTTCTTTATTTATTTCTTTTATTTAGTAGTTTTAGTTTACGGTGTTCTTGTTCATTTAGTGCTAGTTGCTTTTGTTATTTTATTTTCTTTAGTAGTTTTAAGTTATTTCATTTTTATTCCTTTAGTGTTTATTGTACTTTTCTTTAGTAGTTTAGTTTACTTTACATTTATCTCTTTTGGTAGTAATATACTTTTCAATAAATTTTATTGGGTTTTCTTTATGCAACGGTTCTTTCCCGGGGAAATTTTTTGTGTTGAACCAGGTGACTTTTCCTTACGATGGATGGTGTGACAACTTTATTAAGGGAATTAGTCTTGTTTTGTTATGTGGATACTTTTGGATCGTTTTGAACTAATAAAATAAGTCTCTTGTATGTGAAGTGTGAATTAAGAATGACCCTACGGATTTTGATTTAAAATTAAAAAGTAAGTTGCATGGGAAAGAATAAGTTTTGTGATAATTTTTGGCTCATTTGGTAACTCTTTGCCCACTAGTTGGCATGATATTGCTCTAAATACTCTTACTAAGAAGTGAAATTGATCTGTCTTGATTAGTTCATGTGCCACGTGTGTTAGTTTTTGTTAAAAAAAAATTGTCGTACTTACTTCTATCATCTAGAACTTGCCCGGTTGGTCTATCAATGCTAATATTAATTATGTTTGGTTGGAGGGTTGATCTTAGGAATTCTTTGTGATCTTTGAAAAGACTCTTTAGCCTTTCGAGCCTACAGTTGCATAAATATTATGGGATCTCCAACCGAATCTTCTTGACCATTGTGTAGTTTTTAGTTTATGTTATTCTTGTTCATCTAGTGTTAGTTGTTGTTGTTATTTTAATTACTTTAGTAGTTTTTAGTTATTTCATTTTTATTCCTTTAATTTTTATTGTATTTTTCTTTAGTAGGTTTTAGTTTATTTTACTTTTATCTCTTTTTGTAGTAATATACTTTTCAATAAATTTTCTTGGGTTTTCTTTATGCTAAGGTTCATTCCCGGAGAATATTTTTGTGTTGAACCGGGTGAATTTTCCCAATGATTGATGGCATGACTACTTTCTTAAGGGAATTAGTCTTGATTTGTTTTGTGGAGTCTTTTGGATTGTTTGGTACTAATAAAAATTTTCTCTTGTATGTGATGTGTTAATTAAGAAAACACCTCCGAATTTTGGATTAAAATTGAAAAGTAAGTTGCATGGAAAGAATAATTTTTGTGATAATTTTTGGCTCATTAGGTAACTTTTTGCCCACTAGTTGACATGATATTTCTCTAAAAGCTCTTATTGAGAATTAAAATTGATCTGTCTTGATTAGTTCATGTGCCACGTGTGTTAGTATTTGTTAGAAATAATTCTTCTGTTTACCTCTAGCATCTAGAACTTGCCTGGTTGGTCTTTCAATGCTAAAGTTAATTATGTTTGGTTGGAGGGTTGACCATAGGAAATCTTTGTGATCTTTGAAAATCCTATTTAGCCTTTCGAGCCTACCATTGCATAAATTTTATCACTAGTTTACCCCATTTTAGCGTTTAACCTTTTCTTTGGCTACCTCATTACAAACCTTTACCCTTTTGTGAAATAATTTCCTCTTTTGAACCCGTCTCTCCTTGAATTTTAAGAATGATGCTAAAAGCCTAAGTTGGGGGTGTTGGTGTTAATAGGGAAAAGTTGAAGATGTACATTGCGTGTGGAAACATATACCTCAAAGTGGTTTATATGAGGATACTCAAGCTCTAAAAGAAAATAATTATATGAAAAAAAAAATATGGAGCCTTGAGAAAATTAGAGAGCAAATTTAAGGTTGTTCTATGTTGATAGCTAGATTTAAATAAAGACTATGTGGTTTAAAAAGAAGCAAAGTGTAAATAAAAAGACAAATGTGATTAGTGTTCAAGTAGGGTGTAGTCCCTTGTATCCCAATGCTTATCATACCCTTCCCTAACCTACATTACAATCATAAAAATTCCTTATGGGATCTCCAACTGAATGTTCTTGTCCCTTGTGTAGTTTTTATTTTATGTCATTCTTGTTCATTTAGTGTTAGTTGCTTTTGTTATTTTATTATCTTTAGTAGTTTTTAGTTATTTCACTTTTATTCCTTTAGTGTTTATTGTATTTTTCTTTAGTAGGTTTTAGTTTATTTTACTTTTATCTCTTTTGGTAGTAACATACTTTTCAATAAATTTTTTAAGGTTTTCTTTATGCTATGGTTCATTCCCGAAGAATATTTTTGTGTTGAACCGGGTGAATTTTCCATATGATGGATGGCGTGACGACTTTCTTAAGGGAATTAGTCTTGTTTTGTTATGTGGAGACTTCTGGATTGTTTGGTACTAATAAAATTAGTCTCTTGTATGTGATGTGTGAATTAAAAAAACCCATCCGAATTTTGGTTTTAGATTGAAAAGTAAGTTGCATGGGGAAGACTAATTTTGTGATAGCGTTTTGGCTCATTTTATAATGTCCCGGCCGGTCGTTCCGTGAGATTTGCCCCGTTTCCCCCATTTCTGCTTTATCGTATGTTGCTTAGTCTAGTTATGTATTGTTGGGTCGGTTGGGTCGGGTTCGGAGTGGTCGTGGTGAGAACTGAGACACTTAGTCTCTTAAATTAGCTTATTAGTTGAAAAAGTCAACTTGGAGTTGACTTATTGGTAAACGACCTCGGAATGTGGATTTTATGGCTCGGATAGCTTCGTTAGGTTATTTGGAACTTAGGAGTGTGTTCGGAATAAAGTTTTGATGTCCGGTGTAGAATTAGGCTTGAATTGGTGAAAGTTCGTTTTTGGCGTTTTCTGGTCGGCAATGGGGAAATGGGCTATCGGGGTCGGAATGAAATTCCTGAAGTTGGATCAGGTTCGTAATGTAATGTTATTTTGGATATGTGTGCAAAATTTCAGGTCAACTGGATGTGTTTTGGTTGGTTTCAACATCATTGGTGAAATTTAGAAGTTTCAAAGTTCATAGGGTTTAATTTAATGTAATTTTTGTGTTTTTGCGTTGTTTTTGTTATTTAGAAGGCTCGACTAAGTTTGAATGATGTTATAGGGTGCGTTGGTAGGATTGGTTGAGTTCCGGGGGGCCTTGGGTG